>CATIWJ010371385.1:0-14496 GCA_949640765.1 Croton laevigatus
CACAGGCCGCCCATTTCGGGCCATCATCATCCATTTCAGACCAGTCCCGACATCGGTGGAGAGGGCATGCTTTGATACCATGTTAAGAATCTGGGCCTAACTCACCTGAAAACCCGAGTTGACAGGTGAGGATTGCCCAGCGTTATAAATCTCATTAAGACCCTATTCCTTTCCGATGTGGGATTCTTTCACCTTAAGCTAAAGATAAACCTAAGCAGACCATCAATAACTGCAAAAAATATGAGCAGACCATAAGTTATATCCTCCACAAAAGCGTTTATATAATAATAATTTATCAAAACCCATAATCAACTAAATAATTTTAGAATGACATCTTTAATCTTAAAATATAAAATTTAAAGGGACCTTTGGGAGAAATCCTAGAAGTATTTAGTATGTTATTTACCATCTATCTACCATATATAAACCGAAGTTGTCATGCAAAAACATGGTTCCAGAGTTGGGTCAGTCGTTGTTTTGCGATTTCCATCCGTAGAAACTCGCATCCTTCTCTCCTAAATCCTCATCTCTTTTTCGGCTAGCGAAACCCCGCATTCCATGGGGTCTATGCTCGGTAACTGGCCTTCTTTTGATCCGCAGAATTTTAGCCAACTTAGACCCACCGATCCTTCCAATCCTTCGGTAAGTTCTTTTCAACCCAATCCGAGAATTTACTCTTTTTTTTTTTCCATCTTTTTGGGTACCCTTTTCTTTAATCTCTTAAATGCTATTACTATCTAATGTTTTTATATTTTTGTCCGATGAATCCTGAAACTAATATTGTAGTACTAATCCAAAGAGTTGATAACAGAGGTTTTGATTTTTTTTTTTTAATGAATTTTCATAAATTTGCGGATTTGATTTCTGGGTTTTGTAAATTATTCTTAATCATGTTACGGTTTCATTATGAGATGGGTTATAAATTGTGATGATAATGCTAATTATCCTGCTACTGTTGATTACATATTATGTTGTTTAAAATTATCATGATGTTATTGTTTTCTTTGTGCAATTATGATTTGACTTTACCTAGATTGGATTACAGTTGGAAATTAATGGATATTAATTAAAATGTAAATTGCCTAAAATTATAGGTTGCAGGAAAAATGTTGGGGGAGACATTTTTGTTTACTTTTGTCGGTTTTGAAAAGAAATTGTTGCTAAGCTAAACATGTAATCGAATGAGCTTCTAATTGTTCCGATATATGATAGAGAAGAATTTGGTTTAGTTAGTGGATTATTGTAAAAGGAGTTTTACATCTAAATTCTGAACTTAGAATTGGTCTGTTAACTTTCCTGTTGCTATAATGATTTGTCAATTGTCGTCTGCATATGAAATTCTGAGGCAGTGATGAGAAGATACAAAAAGAATGTAATTAACCTTAGTTTTTTGTGTTAACAATGATGATTTGATTGAAATTATGAATTATTCTATTAGAAAGGTTTTGAAGAAGTTTTTATGATTTAGCAGCAAAATTAGTATTCAATAATTATTTCTATGCTTCCTTTAGCACATTTCTTCTCCTGCTGCCCAGTATTTTTTATTCTATTTCCCATATTGTTTGTTGCTACTTATTCAGCTTTGCATTTTTCTTTGATGTGTGCTTACTATGCATAAGAAATGTTTACTGACCAACATACAAAACATAATCTCTACCCTTAACTTATTACATGACTGTCTTTTATAGAATGTGAATGCTCGATGCACATTGCCGATGTTAGAAATAACAGGAAAGGTGTAGTGCAAAATTTATTGGAAGAAAATAGTGAGCGATGAGATCACAAGCTGATATAAGGGGAAAAAGAAGAAAAGAAAAGAAAAGATTATTACAATGTTGCATCAATTTCTGCTCAGTATTAATGTTAACTTAGCTTTGATTAGCACTGGCTTTTAGGGTCAATTCCTTATCAATTGAGAAATGCAATCTGTTCAGACTTCAGATTTCATGTGATACGTCATTTGATACTTTTTTATTTTTCTTTTAATGACTGGAATTTTCTGATCAAAGCTTATTTTAGCTGTGTGATATGATCTGCCACAAAAAGGCTCCATGGTGAAGCTGGAGTGCTATTGGCACTGTTCAAATTATATCAAATATTGAATTCAATATGGTTTGTCATATTTTGGACTGAACATATTTTACCAACATTCTTGATTGTAAGTGTTTATTTATCACCTTTCAAGCATGAAATTCTTCTGCTCAACTGATTGATTATTATCTCTGTTTTTGAATGGCATTTATCTCCGTCTTTGTTTGGAATCACATTTATTCTTCATGTTTTCTGTAGAAAACAACTCCTGCTACTTATCATCCTACACATGGCCGGACTCTTCCACCACCAAATCAAGGTAAGAAAAAGAACTTTGCGATTTTCATCTCGATGATTCTTTACAGATTTTGAAATAAGGAAAGTTTGGCATATGACAACTTTGAATGGCCATTGGTAAATTGAATTATATTAAATGATAGTGATAATTTATTTCTTGCATCCTATTAAATTGATAGCATACAACATTGTACTGGTACTGCAGTGTCTTTTGTCTGAATTATTCTATGGCTACTCTAGCACCAAACATGTCTGTCTCATTCAGAATTCAGAAATACTGCTCCTCTTCCTTTCGGGCTTATATAAGAACAAAATGTTAGAAAAGTTAGTTTCGAAGTTATAGAAATAGGATTTTATATAATTAAAATTTACAAATAAAGAACAATACAGAGTATAGAACTGTAAACGTAAATAAACGAATTAAACTTTAACCACAAAGAAAAAGTAGAAGTAGAGCTGAGGCATGTATAAACAGTCTCCTTAATATAGGATTTATCCGCAATTGACAACGTCTCCCAGGATATAACAGCTTTGAAAGGGAACTCAACCGTGTGTAGAACCTTACCACCGGAATATAGAACTAGCAGCCTCAAACGAAACAGAAGGAAAACATTTTGCTCAGATTTGTTTTGAAGAACAGATATAGCGCATAGAAACACAACAATTTGGACAGCATTTATAGGGCAGAGGCTGCAGACAGCATTGATGAAACATAATGGCTGTGGTTTAATTCTCTTTAAATAGAAATTAATCAGTTTTGACAAAACTGATGAAGGCAGTGATGAGAATTAAGTCGTCTGTAGCTCATTTCAGTCCGGCATTCGTGCGAGTGCGCATTGGAGGTTTTGGTTCAACCTCGGATTTGCATCCCCTGTGCCCCTGTGCGCGGGAGAGCCTTTGGGCTTATAATTTTACTACCTTACGAAAAAGTCATTTCTTATAAACTGCTCCATCTCATTCACACGCGATGTGGGATTCCATTCATTTGTTTCACAATTCTTTGTTCCAAGTTCATTTTTTTGAGCTTTAATTTCTCATTCACTTTTAATCCGTTTTGAGCATATGATATACCGTTGGAAAGTTCTTATTGCATAGAATACAATGACACTTCTCATGTTATTCAAATTGTAACTTTCCCGATAAAATATTACACTCAAAGTTGACTCATAACCACTTCTCAAGCCATAAATATCCAACACAAAGTTATTCAGAAGGTTGTGCAAATCTGGTACAGAAAAAATTGCAAAAATGAATGCTGTCCTTGTGCTGCAACCGTTAAGCTAAGATCATCAAATTTGATGAACTTATGCCAAAAAAAAAAATAAAATTTGATTTCAATGTTAAGCTCAAATTAGATTAAAAAATATGAATTGAGCTTTCTTATTATTGACTTTGCTTGCAATTGCAACCCTAGATCAGTTTGTGCTGTAGCATCAAGTTTACGAGCTACGGAGTATGCATCAAGCTACCTTGCTTGTGTATGCATTTGCAAACATATATTAGACATGAATACCAATTGAATTCATAGACGTTTCATACTGGATAAGGCCATTCAGGTTTTCTGTAATATGTGCGTCTTTAGTGTCCATGTGTTAGCCACCTTTGATTGGATTCTGGTAGACCTTTGTTATTGGTTGTCGGTTGTTGGATATTGTAAGAACATAATGAAAAAACTCAGTGGTCTGGATTTTGAAGTCTTGTGAAAGTTTGATGAGCTGGACTCAAATTTTGTCTATTGTGATACAGTTTTCTGGTGTAGTTATTCGGAAGATGATTTTCTCATTTTTGTCCTTTGTCTGAAATCATCTTTGCAGTGATATGCACTGAAGCCAAAAATATTCTTCTAAGAAGCTTCTACGAGCGAGCTGAAGAGAGGGTTGGTAATTAAGTAGTTGTTTCATATTTATCATCCACATGCAGCTGTTTTATCTGATGCTACACAAACTTCCATTATCTTCTTCTTTGCATTTTCTTTGCAGTTGAGACCGAAGCGAGCTGCTTCTGAAAATCTAATACCAGAGCACGGGTGCAAGCAACCTAGGGCCTCATGCTAAGCTGGGTACGCAAGTCAAACCTGCTGGTTGCCATTGTAAATATGAGTTATGCCATGAGAAATTAGGAGTTTGCGAAATGGAGTTCCTTGATAATTTCTTTAGAACTTTGGACTAGAGCCATACATGTAGATTTGTGTGCAGAAATCAAGTTTTACAGTTCAATGATCAAATAACTTGAGTGAGATGATTAGCTAAACTTGGTTTACCTTGTTTTTTGCCTATTCTATTTTGTTCCATGGGCGTGTAAAGTCTAATTGCTATAATGCTATTATCGCTAACATTACCTTACAGCGTACCGAACATGACACTAATATGTAAAAAGGAGATTGTTGAGACGCATATGACAATTTCAAGTCCAATCTTTTTTCACTTTGACTTTGGGTTTAAGTTGAGTGGAATGTGCTTGGATTTCAATTTGTAAAGGTAATTAGGATAATTTTCCAAGCCAAGGACTACGTTTAAAGCATACATTATAGTTTTTCATTTTCATTATGTACTAACATGGGTTTCATTTTTCCAATATTGGTCCAAGTCAAAGATGGTGGATGCTATTTAACTCTTGAGTAAACAAAGAAACTTTATGTATATAAAGTATAAACCAAATTAGAGCCTTAAAAAGTGACTACAAAAAATTATTGAGAAGAGGGTGAAAATGTAGTATTTAACATTGCCATAAATATTTTTTACCATTTTATTCCATGAAATGGGCTGAATAACCATGTTTAATTAACTGTTGAGCATTAAACATTAACATTTATAAATATTTGAACAAATGTTTAGAAATAAAATAACAATTTTTTTTTTCTATTACACAGGAAATAATTTTTTTTAAATATAGGTGGCTGTCTCTCTTTGACACTAAAATCTACTTTGAATAACTCTCGTATCATTTTCGTCCTATATACAAATTGGATATTCCATGCCAATCTTAAAATATATTCCAAGCTTATAATACAGTAATTAAATGCTATGTTACTAATAAAATATTACAAACTGATCTGCTTTGTATTTGTATGTTGTTGACCATGTGGTTTCTTTAGCAGCCAAATCTCTCACTCCATGAGATTAGCTGTCTTAATTTGATCATTTTACTTATTTTACTCATTTTATCCCAATGACCAAACTAATAAGAGACAATTTTGAAAGTAGAAACATAAATTGGATTTTTGGGCAAAACCAATTCCTAATGAGAAATCAAATCGAACCAACCAACCTAATTCGGTTCTTTCAGTAACTTAAATTTGAAGTTGGTAACCGATTTGTTTGGATTAAATTGCTTTTGGATATTTTTTGCCGAATCAAACTGATACTATTTTGGTTTTGATTTCGATAACAAGTTTGAATAAACGCCCGAATTGAACCGAACCAATTGATTGGTAATACCGGTGCTCTCCCCATGATTTAGGGGCATGCATAAAAGGCCGTCTTGCTTGACATATTCAAAATTGATGGTTTTTGACGCAATTCGATCTGAATCCTGAATCCGATTCAAAGTAAAACCGGGTTTCCAGATTCAGCCAACCCGAACCAGACATGTGCACGCACCTAAAATGAATATCAGGCAATTCTTTCTTGTACCCTATTTTACAACCCCATTTCTTAACAAGACAAAAAGGGCAACCATCTTTTATTCAGTACCACAATTTTAAGCATAAATAAACAGTAAGCCGATACACGACCAGTGAAGAAAATTTTTTTTCAAAAAAAACCCAGAGCTTTCTCTGCAAATTAGCTCAGCGGCCATGGCCACTCGCTTGTACACCTCTTATTCTCCAATCACCACCAACACTCTCTCTTCTACTACGAACAACAATAGCAATAAGATTCTTTCTCTTCCTTTACAGTCTAGAAGACATGGTCAATCAATAGCTTCCCCTCTTTCTATCAAAAAAACTGCGTCGTTTTCTGTATCGGCTGTTGCAGGAGGAAGCACTGCTGTGCAAGTTGATGAAACTGTGACTTCTAGTAAAGGACCAAAGTCTTTGCCTTTTAGAGTGGGTCATGGGTTCGATCTCCATCGGCTTGAACCTGGTTACCCTTTGATTATTGGTGGGATTGATGTTCCTCATGATAGAGGCTGCGAAGCTCATTCTGATGGTAATTTTGGCTGATTTTATGGGTTTGTTTACATTTTGTAATCAATTGATTCTTCCCCATTTCAATTTGGGAACTTTTAATGTATGGGTTTGAATTTTTTTATTTGCATAAGTTCAAAAGATCAAAACTATGTTTAATTTATTTAAACTTGGATTTTAATTTGTTTGCAGGTGATGTGTTATTGCATTGTGTTGTGGATGCAATATTGGGTGCACTGGGGTTGCCTGATATTGGACAGATATTCCCTGATAATGATCCTAAGTGGAAAGGAGCACCGTCTTCAGTTTTTATCCAAGAAGCTGTGAGATTTCTTTTTCTTTTGTTCTAATTGTTTTCAATTGGGTTTTAAGTATACTTAATTTCAATATTTGAGTCTGGATTCAGCTATTTGTTTTGTTAATAGTATCTCTAACAACTGAATGATAATCCGTATCTATGAATTTAATGAAAAGGTTAGTATTAAGGAAAAGATTAGTTTTTATTGGTATGTGATTATCTTATAATGTAAGAAACATAGACAGAATTCAAAAACAACATATTGTGGATACAAAATTGAGTTACTGTCTGATGTTCAGATTTTTTAGGTTGACCACCCGCTTGTTCTCTGGCTACCAAATCTCTTGGAACGGAATTGGCGTTTAGAGTATTTACTGCAATGAAGCGAGTCATATTTTGTTTTATAGTATAAATCCGTAAAAGCGTGTGGATTTCAGAATTCAGATTGATGATGATGAATGAACTTGGGCGTATAAAATATTTAGTGATCTATAGTCTTAATACTGGAACTTAGGCAAATAAACCTAAGAGGATTTGCTATCGGAGAATGATTTAGCCTAGTTTCGCTATCTGTTCTCATTAAAGAAGCTTTAGTTTCTCTTAGTCTTTTTTTTTTTTTGGTGCCATTTTAATGGGTTCTCTTTCGGTTTTCTCTTGGCTCGCATATGTCTCATTTTGATGCCATTGCAACTGAGGAAATTAGAAATGCAGGGTTAGGAGTTCAGCTTTAGTTAAATTACCTCAATAAGGTCAAAATGCTTTCATATATTAGTTAGATCATGATGTTTATGCAAACATACATTACGATGGATTCAGTTATGGTTTCAAATATTGCATTGCCATCCAAAACTCAATATTATATCTATATTGTAAATATTTCGGCCACAATCAACTATAAGTGTGTGCGTCGAGCTTTGTCAAATTATTCACAGCTCAGAAGCCAATATTTGCTGCTTGACCTTTTTCTGGATATTTATTCTTCGCACACTTGGAATTAAGCTTGCAAAACATTTAAAGATCATTGGGTTTAAAATTATTTCTCATAGAAGGAACGAGATTACAAATGAACAATATTTTATAGTTGAATACTACTTCTAAGCATCAATATCATTTGCAATATGCTTAATTTCAGGTGAGACTCATGCACGAGGCAGGCTATGACATCGGAAACTTGGACGCCACCTTGATTCTTCAAAGACCAAAATTGAGTCCACACAAGGAAGCTATCAGAGAGAACTTATGTAAACTACTTGGAGCAGATCCTTCTGTTATAAATCTGAAAGCTAAAACTCACGAGAAAGTCGATAGCTTAGGCGAGAACAGAAGTATTGCAGCTCACACAGTTGTTCTTCTTATGAAGAAGTAGCTCTGATCTTCAACAACTCGAATGAATGATTCGAATAATGTATCCATTATACTTCATTAGAGCCCTTTTTTTTTAAGTTTTTGTAGATGAACTCTTTGATTTGTACTGGAATAATTTCATAATTTTCTTCTAGCAATGGAAGTTGAATGGAAAGTTAATTTTATTTTCTTTTTGTATTGTTAATGTGATATTTGAAGGAATGGCATTACTATCATTACAATAGTGCTTGCAATTATATATATATATTTTGACATAGTTAGAAGTGGGGGAAAGAGAGGGGCATATGAGGATTTGAACATGAGCGTTTTAACACCAGGTGATATAGTGTTAACTGCTTGGGTTAACTTCATCTCCGTTTTTGCAATTTCAATATGGTGCTGTGGATGAAATCAACTCTGATGTTTATGTGTAACATATTACACCATTAAAGATTTCTATTTTAAAAAATGAAGCGTGTTTGTCATTGTTTAAAAGCAATTAATAATGTTCTACTAATATATAGTTTTTAAGTACTTTTTAATTTAAAAGTTATTATCTGAATTTAAAATATGTTCACAAGTTTAGTGTCGAAATTATACTTTTTAAAGTGATTTTCAAAAATTAAAAACATAAAAGCTCAAGTTATCCTTCATTTTAGGACCGTTTTACTATATACAAATACCAATTTTTATCAAATACCCCTTTGTCCCATAATAAATGCCCTAATTTACACTTTTTTTTCCAAAATAAATCTCTCGTTCCTAGATTATAATAAAGGTAGGTGTTAATTTTTCTTTTATACCTTTGAAATATTAATAGATAATAGGCATTATAATAAGCCTTAGATGTTGGACAAATATTTACGTGAAGTGTACATTAATCATTCAATATATAAATTTTATATTTTCAATAACCATTTCTTAGCATAAATTAAAAATTGCTTGAAATATATTTTGACCAACTTACAAGCTTGGAGAAAAGGCTTCATCTCTTCACTATCCTAATTTACACCCAATAGATTATCGTTGATTTACTGAATGTAATGAAAGTGGAGAACTACTCTCATATTTAAAGAACTTCTATAATTTTTATTTTATATTTTTCTAATACATTTATTATTAGATATTTCCTTAATATCCAGATTAAAAAAAAAAGCCACCATATATATATATATATATATATATGGGACGAGGAAAAGTTTCCATTTGGATTTTGATATTATTCGGCTGTTAACAGTTACGGAGTTAATATGAGCCTGCTAGCCCCATCTTCATATTCACTCATAGCCCATTTCTTCCTCCTTTGGGTAACAGCTAAGGAGTTAACCTGAGCCTGTTAGCCCCATCTTCATATTCACTCGTAGCCCATTTCTTCCTCTTTTGGGATATATATGGATATGACCACCAAATAAGCAAAAGGAACAAATTGAACAAAATAATGAAAAAAATGATCATTTAGAGCTTCTAAGGCAATTGAATTAAAAATAATATCAAAAAATAACATTTTTTTTCCCTACAAGTTTACATAGAATGTTGAGTTTACAACAATTTTTTGGTGATATTCCAGCAGTTTAATTTTTTCAATGATACTCCTACGAACTCAATTTTCCCACAAGCAAGTAGTTTTTTCGGTGAGCTTCTAAACTTACCGCTGTCACATTTTTCGACCATTTTCAGACATGAAAACGTTAGAATACCTATCTACAATTAATCAATAACATTTATTTTTGAGAATCAACTAATCAACAACATTAATCTCCAAGTTTCCGGTCATATTCTTACCGAAATCAACCTCTGAAAAATGGTGTCGATTTCAGTTGAATTTCAATTTGCTTTCGTTGTTTTGCGATCATTTTTTCATCCAAAACTTGACAGAATCACAAGAATTTGACATGACACCTTTAGAAAATTGTCAAAAATACGACTACTACTGCATGATTTAGATAAGAAATCATTGAGAAACCTAGATTTTTCATTTTTCTGTAAAGTTTTCAAATGCCTTTTTCACTTGTTTCTGGCTATCCAATGTCGATGATGATTACCAGAAAACTCGCCGCGTATGGATTGTCGATCGGTACCTATCATTTGTCGGTTGGTTGCAAGTGGTGGAGAGATGTTGTGGAGGAAGGCGCTGTTAGGATTTGACGAATGGATGCAGAGAGATAGCATGTCTTTCCCATTTCAAATTTTCTTTTAAATAAAACAACCATTTTTTATTTAAGTTATTACTTTGACAAATTTTTTATTTTTTCATTTGTTCAGCGCCGTTTTGTCAAATTGAGGAGAATATTTGGTGGATTTCAAAACAACCCCTTTTCTTTTAGGAAAAATACCTCTTTCTCACTATGCGCAGGTCAGGTTTGGGTCAAACTCAACTCGACCTCAAAATTCCAACAACCCAAAAATTTGAGATAGTAGCAGTCGGGTCCCAATTTTGCCTTGGATTGATCGATTTTAAGTTCTATGAGCTGATTTGATAATTGATAGGATAAAGATCTGGGTTGGGTTATAATCCGAAATCTATATATGGCGGTTGAATTCGAGGAAGGAACAACTATATACACTATTACTAATTTATCATTAGAAAACACCATATTAATTATATCAAATTATATTGTCTTTGGTTTAGCTCTTTAATGTAACTAATAGTTATTTGGGAAATTTACAATTTCCTCCCTATGTTTTACCTATTTCAACATTTTCTTCCATGTCTTCTTTTTTCCTAACAAAAATATTCCTAATTTATTTTTCCATTAACAATAGCCTCATTCTGTCAATTTTTTTTAGTTAAAATAACGATTTAAGGACCAAAATGTAATTTTTACGGGTCTTTTTGAAAAAACTCAATAAATAAGAACTATTTTGTAATTTTTATAGGGCTTTTTGAAAAAACTCAAGAAATGAAGGGACTGAAATAGAAATTCTTCCACCTTACTCTTCCATTGCCCACCTCCACCTATGTCTCCTCGTCAGATCACACCGGTTAGCTCCTCACCACACCACCTCTACTCTGCTGCCATCCTGATTTCATCTCACAACCGTAGCAACCTTAGCCACAATAAACTGTTTCCCCTCCACCATTTCGAAACCCAAACACAAGACCTTCCATTAAAGCCACCGGTTGTCATCATCATCTCCGACCATCCATCACTGCTTAGAACCACCCATCGGATGGACACTCCACACTACCACAAAGCTCAGACACTGGCGAGCTTAACGGTGATGGCACAGCCACGAGACAATGACAGAGTTACTCGTATTCGCGGCAAAAAAAAGTTGAGTACTATTCATCTCACTATTCACTGTCTTCTTCAAATTGACTTCTGGCGTTCCTGGTGATCAGATACCAGATCTAAAGGCATCGGTCACCTCCTCTCGAGGAGAGCTTTCAATTGACTTAGGGCTTGTCACTTGAAAATACCAGTTTCGGCGATCAAAGAAAAAAAAGGCGAGAAACTGTTCAACGTTAATTTCAAATTGATTTTCTAGCGACCTTCGATGGTCGGACGACGGAAGTAAGGACATATTTGAACTCCTCTCATTCTCAGCTTTCAGATGGTAGTGGAATCGCTTCCGATCAATAGTCGAAACGAAAAACATGTTCAAATGGCAGCCGACTTCCGATGAAGTTTCCGACGTGCTCCAGTGGTTTTCTTGCTCCAGTTTAGGTAAATATCAATTCCTCTCTTCCTTAGCTACATTTTCATGTTGAGTTTGTGTTGATTGGATGAGGATTTCGTTTCCTCTTTCTCTTTTTTTTTCTTCCTTTTTCTCGTTCATTTCCAGCTCCTCTTTCGATTTCATTTTTCAATTTCATTGACGTTCTAAAGGTGGTTGGAGGCGGCAATATAAGGTGGTCAGGGCAGAGGAGGCGACATTACTGGTGGCTGGAGATGACGGTGGCAGTACGAGATCGGCAATGGTTAGGGCTGGTTGTTCAAGGAAGAAGAAGAAGAAGGCAATTTCTAGTTCAGTCCTTCATTTCTTGAGTTTTTCCAAAAGGCTTATAAAATTACATGTTGGTCCTTAAATCGTTATTTTAACAAAAAAAAATTGATAGAAGGACGTTATTGTTGACGGAAAAATAAATGAGGGATATTTTTGTCCCAAAAAAAAAATAGAGAGGAAAATGTTGAAATAGATAAAACATAGGGAGGAAATTATAAATTTCTCTAGTTATTTTGTACCAAATAATTTGAGTTTAGACATTTGGTTTAGTTATTTCATGCAATTAAGAGTTGTTTCACACCTAACAACTAAGAGTTTTATACTCAACAATTAGAATTTAAGCATTTAGTTTAGTTGTTTCATACAACTAAGAGTTATTTTACACCTAACAACTACGGGCTTATTAGGGGTTTGGCAATTTTTCAATTCCACATGTAATAGCATTGGAAATCCCAATATGTTGTTAATTACCATAACTCCTTGTAACTTTTTTACTTTAAATGATAACGATTTGTATTAAGATTATAATAATTTTATTAAAATAATTATAAATCTATATTAACATTTTTTAGAATAACATAAATTAAGACGATTAATACTATACTACATAAATTTTTTTAATTATTAAATATTATTATTATTTTTAATTATTTAAAAAAGTGATATTTTATTAATAGTTATGTTATATATTAATGGTTTTTTTAAAGAGTATTATATATTAATGTTTTAAATAAAATAAAAATAATATAACAACTAGTTAATTAAATTATATATTATATATAATTATAATTATACTGTTAAATACCAATCTAAATTAGTTATTAGCTATCAGCCACTAATTAATATAAAAAGTTAAACTAAACGGATTCTAAGTAAAGGAAAGGAAACCATTTCGAATTTTAGGAGATTAATTTTTTGAATCTATATAAAATATAATGGATTATTATATTTAAGTGTTTATGAATATATCCCCTTCTTGACATGCAAAGCCATTTTTGAAAAGCATGTAGTTCTTGAACATTCTTTTTTTTTTTTTTCTCCCTTTAGTTACCCCCAAGATTTGAACCCATGACCTTTAGGCTTGAACATTCTTATTAGTGCATAAGATTCAAATTGCACATTCTTATTGTGATACCCATTTATTACTCTAAATTATTGTTCTTTTGACTATAAACTTTTTGCCAATACATTTTGACTTTTTTTCTATTTCATTAAAGTTGCAGTTATCGTTGACTATTTCTTCTTGAATAAGGTCGGTTTGATCATAGAATGAGAAAATAACCAACAAATTTATGTTTATAATATTAATAACACATTCTTCTTGTGATATTAATTCATTTATCACGTTAAATCATCATTTTTTTCTATATTTTGTTATTACATTTTTTTGCCATTTAAGAAAATTGAAGTCTTAAAATTGACTGGCCAAGCTTTTGCTTCTTAAAATGTATTTGTAATTTGATTTTTCTAGAAAGTAAGTTAGTAAGTAATAAGACATTTGTATAATTAATGAATATACATACTTAACTTTGAATGACAAGTAAAAAATTAAAATTAAAATTCATAAGAAATTAGAAGTTTTTTTTTTTAAAATATAAATGAGAACATTAATAGACCGAACAACATTATGAACTATATAATAAATTTATTTTCTATGTATCAAATAAGCATTGACAATATTGTATTAGAATTTGAACGTTGATTTATTGCTGAAAAGAAAAGGAATTTGAATCTTGATTTCAAAGTAGTGTGAAGGAATTTACCTTTAAAAAAATGAATATTACACTTTGTTGCTTAATGAAAGATTAGTTTCTACTTCAACTATTATTAAATAATTAATTTACTAATTAAAATCATAAAATACTCGCAGTGTATGTTTATGTATTATTATTATTATTATTATTATTATTATAAAGTAATAGATTCAACCTTCCAATTTTGTACTTTTATGGTGGTTTTGACAAGGCAAAACAAAAAGACCAAAAAAATGTGGAAAATTAACCAAACAAAATGGTCCAAATTGGTCGCTCTGAAGGCTTTCAACAATTTAAATTTTGGTGTGACATTTTTGTTTTATTTTTTGTTTTCTTCCTATTGCCTCCATAAAAGAAAACAATTCAAAAAAGCTAATTTCACTATCAAAATCCAACACGCAACAGACCAAATTATGATGTCCTATGTACTAGGTAGAAAAAATTTTTCGAGCTAAATGAGGAGCAGTTTTTGTTGATTAATCAATAAATAAATAAAGACTTACATTTCAACAATGTTTTTAAGATGGGATTGTGCTGGATTAAGATCAAAGTTCCACGAATAGAGTAAACACTATGGACTATATAATAAAAAGGATAATTATTTTCCTCTCGCGTCTCGAATTCGAGATCTATAGAAACACGTTAACGTGATTTAAATCACGTTAACGTGTTTCTATAGATCTCGAATTCGAGAG
>CATIWJ010371517.1:0-13208 GCA_949640765.1 Croton laevigatus
GTGGTGGGGGGGGGGGGGGGGGGGGGGGGGGGGGGGGGGGGGGGGCGGGGGGGGGGGGGGGGGGGGGGGGGGGGGGGGGGGGGGGGGGGGGGGGGGGGGGTGTAATCCATGGAACAGTGCAAGACTAGAAAGATTTTATATAATTCTAATTTTATTTTAAATGTAAAACAATGCTTCCTAAGAAGAGTAAGCATACAACCTAACCTATATTAAGAAAAGTTATTCCATTAGAATAGAACCATTACATTTTCGCATTTCTCTGTTTGTGAACTAAAAAAACCAGCAGCCAATCATAACTAGCCAACCAAAAACTGTAACCCGAAAAGAAGCCATTTTAAGACAAGAAATTTAGTTTCACTCAAAACCATTAGAAAGTTCTTACACAGAGATGGCTGCATGTCGTTGACAATGACAAACCCAACAAAATATGATAGAGTTCAGCATAGAAGGATTCGACACTCACATACGGATTTTCAAGAAAATTTTGAATAGGAGAAAAAGCTGGGTCATAAATCATGCTTCAAATGTTTGTCAACGTTAAAGGAAACGAAAGCAGTATCAATACTATGTCTTATTTTATCTATGCCAAAGCCTAAGTAAGAACCTTCATAAAATTTCCAGTTCAATATTTTGAATGGTTTCTAACTATTATAGAAAGGAGACGGAGAATCATGTTCATGTGAAGAAGTGACTAGGCACTGCAAATATTCATGATTCTCAGAATGACGATGAAAATAGAAGAAAGGGGAATGGGGAAAAAAAAAAACTGCCACTAAATTAAAACTTCGGAAATAACAGAAATGAAGGATTTATCATTTGCCTTCCTGACTTTGAAGAATGCCCAGCACAAAGATCACATTTCAACAGCAACAAATTATCATCAGTTTCCATGTCCCTTAACTTCACCACAAACTTCACAGGTTCGGAATACATAACACGTGGATCTGCCACAGATCACCAGAGTTTAGACTGAATGGAAGGATTCAACCATCAAAAGTTGAAAAGATATATAACATGTCCCTTTCATTTCTATTCCCATGCAAACCCAGATTTCATTGATGAGCCCCACCTTACTATTTAAGTTTTATATTATTAAGCAATAAGCTTGGCATTTGCAATATGAATAATCTTAGGTGTCCCCATGCATAACAGGAGATCTAGGATAATTTTTCAAGTTAGAGAATGCATGATCAACCATTGAATATTTTTCTTTGCCAAATAGCTAAGCTTCTTTTCTAAATTTGGCCCTTTGTTTCACTCTACCAAGAGACGGCGTGGAAGCTGAAGCTCCCCCTCATTGCTGTTATACTAATCAACGCGACAACTTTCTACTTAAATTTATAGTGTTTGGTCTTAAGATCTTAGATTAGATTTTGTTTATTTTTTCAAGGGGATAATACCAAAAAAGTCCCTTAAGTTTTGACTAAATCTACAAAAAACTCACTGTCTTTTTTTTTCAATAAAAAAATCCTCATTTTATATTTCCGTCAATATTTTCCTCATTCTGTCTATTTTTTCCGTTAAAATAACTGTTGAAGGACCAAAATGTTATTTTACGAGCCATTTTGAAAAACACAAAAAATGAAGGACCAAAATGTAAGTTCATCACTTGAAGAACACATGTTCTTGTGTTCTTCGTTTGTCTTCCTGCCAAACCTTGATCTGCAGATTCGTGTGATGGTGATGCCGGATTCAAATCTTAGACCTTGCGGCTCACCTTGGACGATCTATGGCGGCCTATGACGACGCTCCGGTCTCCGGAAATCCTTGGGTTATGATTTCCAAAAATCGTCAGTTTTGTGTTTCATCATCTTTGACTGTTGATGATCGAGATTGAGGCTTCTCGGTGTTGGATGGCTGGGCTTCGGTCGCAAGACCGGTGGCGAAACGAGTGGATCGGCTACTGAAAGATCTAGGCGGCGAACCGAGTGGATCGGCTACCGAAGGATCTAGGCGACGCTGAAGAGATTGCTTTTCGAAACCAGATCCAAGGATCAGTTTCTCTTCATCGATCTTTCGAGGCATCTTCTCCGGCCGTTGGAAGATGGTCCGACGGTGAGGGAAGCGTCAGGCTGAGCGGCGTCTGGGTCCTCAGTTGGGCGGCGCTAGGGTTTGATGAGGAAGAAGACGGGCGGCGCTAAGGTTCATGAGGAAGAAGATGGGAAAATTTCCCTTTTGGTCCTCAGTTGATAAACTTACATTTTGGTCCTTCATTTCGTATGTTTTTCAAAATGACCCATAAAATTGCATTTTGGTTCTTCAACCGTTATTTTAACGGAAAAAATAAACAGAAGAAAGAAAATGTTGACGAAAATATAAAATGGTGACTTTGTTGGAAAAAAAAAAGACACGGAATTTTTTGTAGGTTTGATCAAAACTTAGGGACTTTTTTTGTATTATCCCTTTTTTCAAGAGCATTGTGTCTGATCATTTTCCTCACTGCATGCTGCATCACTGCAGGTTACATTTTCATCTTTTCATACTACCATGATCATATATGCAGGAACAGCAAGTGGATCCAACTATTAAAAGCTCATAAAAATGCAAGGTTCACAGATAAGTCATTTTCTGCATCAAATATGAATTGACATTTTCCCGAATGCACTAGGCACCTAACATTTAGTTTCAAGTCCACACTTAATCCTAGTGCCTTAGAGCTAAAACATCACATGACAAATGACTAATGCAAGTGGGGATAAATAGGTTCACCAACACCCCAACCCAAAACCCATCCTTTGGCCCTTCTAAACTTCCTTGAGAGATAGATGGGTCGTTCTTGCTTTAAATTGCTTACCTAGTTGATTTATGCTAAATTTAACACTAATTAATACATGGGTTGACACAATTGTGACTTTATTGTTAATTCGTAAGGGAGAAAAAAAATGTAAATAACTTGGCACCATTATAGCTTGCACATTGAAAACATCTCTGCCAAGGCAATAATTTCCCCCTTACTCTGTCATTCACAAAGTCACAATTGAAGTAATTTTTTTTTTTTTTAACCCCGATCATGTGCAGCTTGTTTCTATAAGACCATATCTTCGTACATATGCATATATATTATCTCCATTAGTAAACATTTTCTAGATCCACCATCACGTAGGGGGCCTTTACAGATGAACAATGAATTCCCACAACCAGATACTTCCGTAAGGGACCTTTACTGGTGAAAAATGAATTCCCGTAACTAGATCCTTACCATGTAATCCAGTTGTGACAAGGATGTGAGGATAATTCTGAGGCTTAACCTGTGGCATTGTCAGACAAAACAATTAGAAACAAAATTGATAAAATAAGCTAACTGATGATCATGATAACATACATAAATATAGAGGCTATTATAACTTTATGCTAGTGGAATACTAGCTGTAAAGACAAGGGACAATTCAGCATATAGTGCTGTTTACATTGTCAACTGGGGAATATGACGATGTAGTAGTAGTACTCCTCCTCCCGAGGATCTCCCCATTCCTGTAACAGCAAAATCAGATCAGTTACCAAATTAAGACCTGGAATGAAACAGCAGGAAGCCTTTAACTGCATGAGTTGTAAGTTCCTCGTCATCTAAACTACTTAAGGGTGAAAACTAACAAGGGATTCAGAAGCTGAGTATAAGAATAATACTAAAGGAAATAAGTAACATGCTAACATGGCATGGTAGCATTCGATAATATCAAAAAATAAGCCAAAACAAACATAAAGATTTCAGACTATCCATCATATCCAAGCTGGCATTTGTTCCATGATTCAGCAAATACAAAGCGTCCATTATAAATATAGCAAGCCAAAATTCAAATTTTAAAAATAAAGAGAATTAAAGGTCATCACTTTGAGCAATATTAGAAATCTATATGCCCGGACAATCTAATAAAAAAAAAAAATCCGAATCATCAATGAGGAAGAAAGAATACCTCCCATTCTTCAGTTGTAAGAGGCATACTTGGATCAAGCATAGTTGTCAAAACATCTACAAAAGGTACTCCAGCAACAGCGGCTTTGGACAACTCAGGCCTCATATTAACAACAGAACCAAAGAGCAATCCCCCATCACTCCTACCTTCAATGCACAATTTTTCCTTTGAACGGTACTTCTGTTCTATTAAACACTGAACAATCAATAAAATCTGTGAAAGTATTTTTTTTTTTTATTCAATAACCTCCCATCATCATACCACTCTCCCCATTTCACCACCTCCACGGACATGAGCTATTGCAAAGATAAAACCACAATCCAACAAAGAAATCCTCGATGACTTAAAACTGGGATCTTCAGCCATCTGTTCATCACACAATATTCTCTCAAATAAGTTCAAATGAGATTTTTAAACACAATCAAGAAATAAGGAGAAACTGAATTTTGTAATGAAAGAAAGAAAAGGCAAAGCCAAAATACATTTGGATGCAAATTTATAATTTCAAGCCACTGATAGGCGGCAATAAAGTCACAGAAAAAGTTCTCCTCTAAAGTTAAGGTATTCAACAAAAATAGAGAGCTCTATAGTGAAAACTGAACTTTCAATGTGATCAACACTAACATGAACCTGGGGTTGCTGCCACCTGCAGCGTATTCAAACTTCAATATGGAAAGAGTCAAAGAGATGGACAAGAATAAAGAGACAAAACTTATGACTTGCTTAAAAATTCTGCTACTCCTATACCCAGACCACATGAACAAATGAACAGAAGATATGATATGGAGACAGCACCAGAACACTTCACAGATGATATATAATAATGCCTCAGAAGGAAAATCCAAAAATATGCAAAATAGATGTTAAAATTCCAAACATAACATTTAGATACTAAATAAAGAATAACTAATTTCAGCATAAAAACTACATTTTACACAGCATAAACTAGCGGTCATATTACCTCATATGAACCATAGCCATAAAACAGCAGCGGTTGAGACCCATCCAGTTTCACGATATCCTTCCTATAAACTATCGATTGAGGAATTTTGGTGCCCTCTGAAGCTGTGGGCCGTTGCCTTTCAGTTACATAATTTGATGAATCATATCCCAAGACCTGAATAAAAATAGCAAGCAGATGTAAAATCAGATAAGAAATTCCATTACTATTGACAAATCTTACACTTGATAAAGATAATGAGAGAAGAAACATCAGAAATGCATACCAAAAGCAAATGGATGACAACATTTGGAAAGCATTTCTTCTTAACTTACTGTCTCAATCCACTTCAGAACAGAAGTGCCTGTGTTCATATCATAATCATATATAGAGTGAGGTGTTCTCAAATAGGTATATCTAAACCTTATAAAGCTGGAAGAAAATTGAGATTCTTCTCCGTCTACACAGTATACAGGGTCAATGAACTCAACAGGCCAACCATCTTTAAGACGAGTAAGTGGCTCATCAACAGCAGGAAGGCGATAGACTGTTGCTGTGGCAGACCATTTTCACGTTCATATACAACTAGATGGACAGCAAAGAGTTGTAAGTCCCAAATCTTTATGCTGGACAAGATCCAAAGTTAAAAAGTATGATGAGAGCCAGTGACAACCGAAAATATTAATCAGATTGTTATGCATGGAACTGAATATGCAAATGCAAGTTTCCCGAAAACTATTTGGAAGGACCCCACATAAAAACAAGAAATGCATGACACAGCTTGAAACATTATAGGTTCAAATAATAGTTTTATTATATATATAAATATGAGAACCATAAGAAAGTCAATGTTACTTCTTACTGTGCGGAATAAGAACTGTAGTTGCAGAAATGTCATCCACTGGACAGGTCACAGGCTAAAAGTTCTGTGTTGAAAAGCTCATCGGTTCTCCTCCGAATAAAGAAATGATTTTCACGATGAGCTACTGAGATATCATTGCCTTCTACTCAGGGTGCCAAGAACTTGGTACCATCTTCAGGTGCAGAAACATCGATATATAAGATAAACCTTGTATTTCGGCTATCAGATTTTATAAACAAATACTTTTCATTCTCTGAAGTTTCAAGAGTCAAACAAAATTATCATCCTTCTCATGATATAGGCAAGAGTCACTTCAATGGGAAATCAAACTCAACCATGTTCACTTCAATGGAGACAAAAATATGCATTTAATTGAGTTTTATTTGACAAAGGAAGCTAACAAGCTTTTCCAATGTAATTTTGAAATAGTCAAAGGCTGAAACCAATGACATGTTCTCTGGGGTCATTAAAATGACAAGCATACTAGCCACAGACAATAAGGAGCAAAACCATAGACAAAATATTGGGGTTTTTTTACTTGTGGTTTATGTAGATGATATTGTTATTACAGGAAATTACTCAGCTAGTATATCTTCACTTAAGTCATATCTTTAGCTTCAATTTCAGACAAAAGACCTGCGTCTCTTGAAGTGTTTCGTGTGTATTAAAGTACCCAAGCGTAAAAAAGGCATATTCCTCTCTCAAAGGAGGTATGTCCTTGATTTGTTAAAAGAAACTGATAGTGCTCCAATGACTCCTAATTTACAGCTTACAAAGAGGGTAATTATTCTCTAATCCTAAGAAGTATAGAAGATTGGTTGGTAAACTGAATTATCTCACAGTAATATGTCCAAATAAAGCTTATTCAATAAGTGTCCTAAGTCAATTCATGTCTTCTCCAATTGTTACTCACTAGGAATCTTTAAGACAAATTTTATGCCACTTGAAAAATGATCTTGGAGTGGTCCTCTTTATAGTATTCATGGACATTTGGATATTGAATGTTTTTCTGAGGCTGATTAGGCAGGTTCCAAGGGATACCGAAGGTCAGCTACTGCATAGTGGAAACTTAAAATCATGGAAGAACAAGAAATAAAGGGTAGCATCTCGACCTAGTGGTGAATCAGAATATCAAGCTATGAATCAAGCTAGTAGCGAGAAATTTAGATTTGTCAATTATTAAACAAGAATTAGCTTCAAGTCCTTATTGTTTGCAAAGTTGTCGTATGATAATTGGGCTACTTTTTATATTGTCTCCAATCCAATGTTTCACGAGTGAACTAAACATATTGAGATATATAAATACTTTGATTGTGAGAAAATTGAACAAGGTATCATCTCTACAGAATATGTTAAGCCAAGCAAGCAAATTAGAGATATTTTTACCACAACTCTAACAAGACCAAGAGTTTACTATTTTTATAACAAGTTGGGCATATTTGACATTTATGCTCCAACCTAAGCAGAAGTGTTATACAAAGAAAATATTTCGTATTCATTCTATATATTCTGTATTGATTCTAGTTCAATGTTTTTCCTTATTAGATTGTCACACATTTGTATATAAAGGTGTGTAAGATCTCTATGACATGGATATATTTACCAAAACAATTGATTTACATGACAAAGGTGAAAAGAACATGCCTAATATATGAATGGTGAAGTCATCAATGTCCTATATGAACGAGACTTGAGATAGAATAGAATGGAAATACCTTACCACCCCTATGTAACTCATCCATTGTGACATAAACCAGAAAATCATTGCCGGCCCACTCAAAATATGAAGTCACGTCAGTCAAAGGCTCTTCAAGAAGAGCTTGAGTCTCCAAATCAATAATGTACATAGTATCAATTTCATCTCCTTTGGTGTCTTCTGCATAGGCAGCCAGTTTACGATTTGGGCTAACCTGCACAAAGGAATGGAAAGTAGGTCAAATATTAGTATAACAAAAAAATAACAAATCATAATACTTGAATCCAAAATATTGAATTTAACCTTGAAATCATCAAGGTAGTAATACTCATAACCTTACAGCCTTAACATTCTCATCCAACAGAACTTCCTCAGGCGGATCATTAGGTCCAGTTGGCATTACATCATGGACAGAATGTGGTGTTCTTTGATTGGGTATATATCGCCTGGAATGCTGCTTGTACTATCCACCAAAGTCCTTGTGTAGTAGTAGTAAGACCCTTTCCGTCTGGGAACAGATATATCATCCTCCTTGATTCGCCCTTTTGTTTCAGAAAAAGGTTGCTCCAGAAAATGTTTGGTTCCTGATAGCAAACAATGAATTATAAACTAGTTCAAGGAATTACACTATTCAAATAAGATATCTATGCTTTCATGTCTTACAAGTTACGGACTGAGGTAATAGCTGAACAATCTCGTTCAGCAACTTATGTGGATAGAAATCAAGAACCTTTTGGGGAAATCAGTGCAGACTTGATCATTAATATCTCTACCTCAATTTCAATATTCCTTAATTGCCCTTAAAACTCACGCCCATCGGCAACCTTTCAAAACCCACACCCGCGTCCATCCCTGCAATTTCCTACACCCATCTTCAACCTTCACAACCCATTTTCTATTGCAGTTACCACCGTTTTCAATTCTCTTCAATCTTTGTTTTTTTTTTTTCAATTTTGTAATTCCTTCGACCTTCAGGCTTTGCCATTACTGCCATCCCTGTATTCAAATTTCTTTCCCTTTTGCTTATGGCTTCATTTCACTCTTCCATTTCCGCTTCTCCATTTGCTGTGGTTTTCATTTTAATCTTCTCCATTCAAGTTTTTTGTATTTTGAATTAAATATTCATTTTAGTTTTTTACTTCTGAAATGCTTAAAATAAAAATTTCATTTTGAATTTTTATGCCAAATATTTTGAAAAAACTATTAACAAAAATATTAATAATGTAAAAAGATTAAAATTTATTGAAATAAACTTATTATAATTATTAATATAATAATTAATATGCAACAGTCTATTTTTATCTATTAAAGAATACAGGTCCTTTTCGATCATTTTACCAGTTCTTACAACTAATAACTGATTATAAACTAATTTTATAGAAATATTTCAATTGTTTATTAGCTAATTCAAAAAATACTTAAGAAAATCTCCAATTTTGAAAAATATACTAAGGCCATCTCCAATTTATCATCAAAAAATTCTCTGGATACTGAAAATAGAATATTCTTAAAAGATATCATCTTTATTTTATTTTAACTCTAATCCTTCTTTAAATTTTAATTTTTAAATAATAAAATATTAATATTTTATAATAAAAAAAAAGGAGAAAGCAATTGAAAAAATAATAATATAATATAGCAAACAGTAAAATAGAGACTCAATTTTGAGTCTCCAAATTTGGAGACCGTATTGCTTCTCCAAATTTGTTTTTCTTGAAAAGCACAATATAAAGATGGGTTGGATGCCATTTCTCCATTTTAGAGTAGGGTTGGAGATATTCTAAGAAGTAAGTTTCTTTGTCATTGTGATGATGTAAACATAAATTCTGGTTTTGTTAATACTTTGTCATTGTGATGATGTAAACATAAATTCTGGTTTTGTTAATACAGGAAGCAACTGCTGTTTTTCTTAATACAGGAAGCAACAGCTGTTTTTCTGACTTTTGCAGGAGAATATAGACAAAATAGTCTTTAGTATATTCTAAAAAAAATACATTATATTTAATTAAATTGTGAAAAATAGAAAAATTTATAAAAATCACTATATATTTTTGACATATTTTTTTTTTCAGTAGATAAAAATATTTTTAAATTTTAATTTCATTTAATAAATATATTTTTTATCTATTTTTTTATTAAAATAATAATAAAAGAATCAAAATAAAATTTTATAAACTTTTTTAAAAAATTTAAAAATTAAAAGACTGTTTTACATTTTTTGAACACAAAGGAACGCCATTTTTATTATTTGAGATCTTCAGCTAAGCAGCATAAGCCAAGTTAAAAATATTTCACTCTTATAATAAATACCCATTTTTAATTTACTCATTAACCAACAAAATAAGTACAGAAAATATAACATTGATCTCTCCGAGTTTACTACATTTTTCCGGAAAACAAACAAACAGAGCAAAGGACCAAACTTTCAATAAATAATACAAAAGAAAAAGAAAAGTGAAGTCAAAGATTATTGCCTGAACTATTGCAAGTCAATAATTTCACATTCAGTAATCACCATCAAAAACAGAAAAAAAAAAAAAAAAGGGAAACAGGCCCGCCTTACGTATAGATGAGCCTTTTAAATTTGAAGGGTCTCCACTTTTAATTTTATATTAACTTAAAGGTTCCTAATTATAATTATAATTTTATATTAATTTAGGACCTCAAAATTTGTAATACCACCTGGAGGGAAAAAAAGAGCATACCATCAAGAGGCATCACTATTGCATTGAACAAGAAACGGCAAAACAAAGATCAAGGCGCAGAAAACTAACACGAAGACAAA
This sequence comes from Croton laevigatus, assembly GCA_949640765.1. Taxonomy (NCBI): domain Eukaryota; kingdom Viridiplantae; phylum Streptophyta; class Magnoliopsida; order Malpighiales; family Euphorbiaceae; genus Croton; species Croton laevigatus. Next base: position 10,195 of record CATIWJ010371517.1, read on the forward strand.
CTCAATGAGCGATGAACGAGCTAAAAAGAAAGAATCCGCAATGGGCTTCCTAGCCACTACAGAAATTTCTTATCAGTAAGCATCTTTTCTTAAATACTGAACCAAAGAAGAAGAAGAGGAAAAATAAAAGAGAAGGTTAGTATTGATGTTGAGATCGGAGTGAGTGACAAGAAGCACCGCCATTAAAGAAAGTGAAAGCTTGATACATAGATTTGAAGCTTAGAGTCATGAAGGGAAAGAGAGAGAAAGAGAGTGTATGTAGTTCATGGGTGTCGGCGAGAGAAAGGAAAATATAATGTAAGAAAAAAAAATGGAAAAGAAAAATAATATAGTACTGTCACAGCATAAACAACGTTTGAATTTTCAATATTTGATTCTTGAGTATAAGAAGAAAATAAGAAAAAAAAGAAGCACACGTTATTTAATTCTTGAGTTTTTTTATATACAAAGGTTATATTACTCTACTTGAAGAATAATCGAAGTTAAAAATAAACCCAATAATATAAAACTAATAAGGGTAAAAGGAGTATTTTATGGATGGGTAAATTAGACTGCAGATTTCGTCTTTTTATTTTATTCCCTCTATTTCTTTTCGGTTGTACTTATCTTTTTGTTTTTGTATAATCCACAATCTTTCATCAAAACCTCTTCAATCTCATCGAAACCCACAATTTCCTCTCAATGCCATCAGGTTCGTTGAAAGGAGTTGGCATGGGTCTTGCTTGAATCTATCTCTACAGATAAGAGCATAGTCAGAAACGAAAGGGAATTGAAGAGCAAAGATAGGAAGAGCTCCTAGCATAGCTCCCTTATTTCTCCAATCAATTTTAGTCTCTTGAATCAGAGCGACCGGTGAATTTAGATGATACTCATACTTCTGATCCATTATTGCATAAGTTACGATGGATTTTTACTTTACTTTTCTGTAATTTTTTCTTACTTCTCCTTGGCTTCCAGTAAGAAGCTTAAACTTACTCATCTTTACCATAGTTGTGGCAAAGTCCTGGAAAAATGCTACAGGATTACATCTGATTAAGTGACAATCGAACGATGGACATTAAACACACATGACACATTTCTTTTGAGTTTGTTGTAACAGTTTTTCTCACCAAGTTATTTTGCAACTTCTGCAAATTGTAATTCAGTATAACACTGACATATTGTAGAAAGATAAAGATTGAAAATTCTTGTTTTTTTTTCTCTCTTAATTCTTGTTTCCTGTTTCTCATATTGCAAATTTGCTTTTATTAAAACTCATAAATGCAGATATTAATATTGATTCTTTTGAAAGAAAATAACTTCTTTGTTCCAACAAAATAAATTGGAGAAAAAAAAATCTATATCATGTATTTAATGATATTTTCTGAATTTAACAGCTATTCAGGTATCAACATTGACCTTTTTACTAAATGCAGTTTGTAGAATTAGTATAATTGCACAAAAAGTATAATAACAAAGCTATTTTTTCTTCAAAAATTTGTAGACTGTAGTGTGATTGAGCTGGATGTGACAAAACTGGTATTTCTTTTGACGAATCACTGCCAATATTGATCAATCATAGATTTGTGATTCAAATTTTGAGTTAATGTTTACTTGTAATTTTGTTTTATGAAGATTTCGGAGGACCCAAGTCTGATTCAGCATGTTAAATGTTCATTCTTGGACATTCCTTTTCCAATATCTGCTACAAAGACAATTTCAAAAAATGACAAAGAAGTTGCCCTTTTTTATGAGGAGATTCTTAAAGCTCAATTAATTAGAATCATAGGGTGTGAAGAGCTAAATGTAGTTTCTCCGAACAAAGAGTCGAAGAATTAGAATCATGCAGGGGTTTAACGGAGTTAGAGGTAAGAGCAAGAAGAAAACTCCAAGATTCTATAGAAAGAACATCTGATAAAACCATTTCTTACAAGCCACAATGAATGTTGAAAGTTACTTGGATATTTATTTCAAAATGTCAAAGACAACGGACAATGAATCAGGAGTTCACAACTCTTAACTATACATCACATAAAATAGAGCCTTATGGATGGCAATGCAGGAAATTGCATAAAATTCGTTCGTCTTTTTACAGTGATACAATATTGTCTCCAAAAAACACAATTATGGCTAAACATACAATTATTGTATCTTCTTCTAATTCTTTTATACCCTTTAGTCTTCTATGGTCTCCATTTATTTTCCATTCAATTTTATAATCTTCACTGTATTTTTCACCACAAAGAGTATCTCTTCTGTGAAAACAGCCAGTTCCAACATATGTAGGGCCTCCAAAACCATCCAAACCATGGAACTCCACCTTCAATTCCAAAAAAAAAAAAAAACACACACACACACTAGTCTAAACTATTGCAACAAAACAATAATAAACACTGACATCAATTTTCAGGTAAAAAGATGCACTTACATCACTAATTATTCGCAACAAACTGGAGTATATATCATTTTTAGTAACATTTTCAAAGTTGTTGAAACTGCACAAAAGCAATCTTATGGCCTTTTTCTTCGTCCATGAAAAAACAGGGTGCATCCCATACTGTTAATGAATTGTTGGAGTACATATCACAGCTGGGCAGTGAAAAGAGGTATAGGAAATTAGGTGAACCAACATGACACTAAATTCTTCGAAAATTGACTATTGTAGTCATTTCAACAACTTCATTACAGGGTTTCTTCAAAATTCATCAGACATCTAATATAACCAGCTAAATTGAACTCAATTAAAAATTGCAACCACAAAATATAACTTCCTAAAACAAACAACAACAACAACAACAACAACAACAACAACAACAAGCCTTAATCCCAAACAAGTTGGGGTCGGCTGTATGGATCCTCTAACGGTTAAGCTCTCCAAACAGATATTAAAGAAAAAAGCATAAGAAATACAAGATCATTTAACACTATCCTTAGGCATTATCTACGACATGGATTTTACGTCTCCATTCAAGCCTGTTATGAATCAAATCCACATCGATATCCAAGGCTCGTAGATCTCTAGCTATGACTTCTTT
>CATIWJ010371537.1:0-22082 GCA_949640765.1 Croton laevigatus
GTTCTAGCAACTTACTATTTTACGTTTAAAACTAGATTCATGGCCTTTGATGAGCTAGAGCTTCTGAATTCATAATGTTGGCCAACTAACAAATTATCAACCTCTGCTACAAGTCGATCAATAGGCTGATCCCATGTAGCAAATAATCTATAGAATAGTGCCCAAAGTTATGCCATCAAAACTGAATAGGCACCCAAATCACATGCAAAACCACATACCCATTGCCCATTTTCATCTCGAATTAGACCACTAGCAAAAGCAAGACTCGTTGCTTACAAAATAGATCCATCGCAGTTGAGTTTCCTCCATCCAGATTTTGGCGACTTTCAACCCACCCAAACTAAGTTTTTCTTGTTGCGCAAATTATCATCATCTAGTTGCTAGAACTGTTGCTGGCACCGGCACCGGTGTTCCTCTTCTCTCTCTTCCACCCTTTGATTTGCTCTTGGGTTTCTATTTTTATTTTTTGAAAAAGACCAAAATTTTGGTCCTTCATTTCTTGAATTTTTTTTTCAAAAGGGCCCCATAAAATTATATTTTAGTCATTTTACCGTTATTTTAATAGAAAAACTAAATAGAATGATATTTTTGTCTAACGAATGTAAAATGCAAGGAGATTTTTGTTTAAAAAAAATAAACATGGAGGAAAATATAGAATATGTAAAAATCCAGGGAGGTTTTTTTTAAATATCCCAAAAACAAATCCTAACCCACTACTAACCACAAGTCCTATTTCTATGCAATAGTTGAAAATTCCATGCAATGCTTTTACTGCTTAACTTATTAGAAAGGAACCTGGAAGATTGCCTTGGGTTAAGACCCCAACAATTGTGCTCTTGCCTTAAATGATGATGGCATACCAATGGCATTCTAGATTTTCTTCCTACTTAAAAGGTGGAATCACCTACTTATACTATTGGAAAGAGAATCTCCAACTTATATAACTAGAAAGGCAGAATCACCTACTTTTAGTATTGGAAAGTCTAAATCATCTACTTGATACTTCTTACTGGCTTAAGACTACCTGAACCTTAGGGGCAATTTGTTCACAATGACAATGATAGTGAAAACCTCGCCTAATAACTAAGGTTAATACTCCTACAATGGCCACTGCTCAAGCATTGCTAATGCTTAAGGTTTATCACCTATGACGACAACAGCAACTAAGATCTCTTAACACCTTGTGTCAACCCCCTACAATGGCTAGGGCTCGTTCATCATCTAACACCTAGGGTCAATGCCCTTACCATGGCAACGATGTCCAAGAACTTACTTGAGATCTAAGGTCAATCACCTTATGCTAGCATGGCCTTGAAGAATGTCTAAACACCCAGTGGCAATCCCTATGATGGCAAGGCCTAGAAGAATGCCTAACGCCTGAGGGCAATCCCACTATAATTGTAAGGCCTTGAAAATCACATAAACGACTAGGAGCAAACTCCCGTGATAGCAAGACTTTAATGACTACCTAACACATTAGGGGGCAATCCCTCCATGATGTTAAGGTCTTGAAGACCATTTAAATTCCAAGGTTTTGTGAATACCAAATTTGCTACTTCAGAAGCCCAATTCATCGGGCACAAGCCCCAGGCGAAGCCTATAAAGCCTCAATCTAAGAACCAATTCAATTTAAGCATTTTCCTAAGCCCATCAGCTTAAACTAGATACCATCCTAGCCTCTTTATAAGCCAATGTTACGATTTCTCAGTTCTGTAAGTCCTTATCAATCTTAATGACATTATCTAATGATTTCAAAATTTTTCCAAGACAAATTGCTCTCGAATCGAAACTAAAATGGAAGCAGAAGGCAAAATCAGCTCAAACCGGATCAAATCAAACCAAACCAGACAGAATTGAACTAGGGAGTCAAAGTCAAAGCATAATCACGCTCAGTCAGCCGTCGAAGTTATCTACTCAACAGCCGTCACCGCCATCACTACCTCCGACCACCAAATGCTGGCCAAGTTTAAGCCAAATTCCGGGCTACTTCCGGTAGCCAATCACCGTCCAGCTAGATTCCGGTGACCCTCCGGCCACCTACCACATCAGCCGCTGTGTGGGACATCCTGCCACGTGTACTTCTCAATTTTGCTTCTGCCACGTGTCACCTAGGTTTCTCCAATCACATGCTGCCACTTGTCCCCTGCTACAATACCTGAATTATTAGTTTCCTAACAATCTGCTTGTCTCCTACTACAGTCTAGTTTTCTCTTATTCTAGAGTATTCTAGAGTGTTCAGTTTTATAATATTCCCTACTTTTTCTTTAAGACAAAGAAACCTAATTCCTGTCTAACTTAGAAACAGCTCCCTACACTCTCAAACAGGCCATGCCTGCATCCTTATAAATAGGACTCCTCAAACTTCATTCCATACACAATCTGACAGCCTAGCTCAGAAAAACACTCTGTTTCCTCACTTTCTCTCCATCCGAATTTTCTTTTTCTTCTACCTCTGGGATTATTTTTCTTGGTTCCATGCCTACATCTCAAGATTCAGCTCAGTTCTTATCGAATAATCGAAGCTAAGGTAATGTGTTCTAACCAATTCTTTAATTATACTCTTCTCCTCCATCACCTAACAGCAAACTAACATGTAAATAAATCCTTTCATGGTAATTTGGAACTACATTTTGCTCTGATCTCAAATTCAAATACAATATGTAGGCAGATCAGGGTTTAAACCTATATTTCTGGCTCTCAATAAACCTTGTTAGTTTATCATGTTTTACATTCAATTCTAGAACACTATTTTGCTGTTTACAGCTTGTTTACTTTTGGTTTATGAATTCATTTTGCCCTTTTTTTATGTAGTTTTCATTGAGTGTGTGTGTGTGCAGGAACAATATTCAAGTATATCATGAACCAAAAGCATCCAATGACATTAAATGTAACACCCCAAATCCAACTTACGAATAAGCCAGACTGAAGTGTTACAATTGTAACACCCCAAATCCATCCTACGAATAGGACAAACTGAGGTGTCACATTAAGCCAAATTTAGATCTGAAATCTATTCAATTTTATCTCTTGATAATTATTTTTATTATGTTTATTTGATGTTAATTTTGCTTTTATTTGCTATTATTTGTGTTTATGCATAATTAATTTTCTCGTAATTAATCGACATCTTTTTCCCTCAAAATAATTCTTTCCTTAATTATGTTTACCCTATGTCTGAACACCTTCGAATCTACTTTAGTATGAGGGATTAGTGCCTTTTAGTGATAAAATTTATTTTTTATCACAGGATTAATTGGAGTCATTTTTAAGTTTTTTCTTAATTTTAGGGTGTCAATTTCTTCAAAATATTTTTTGTGTTCCCATTCTCTATAGTTTTAATATTTTTTTAATTTCAATTTTGGCCTCCAATTCACATGTTCAAACACTCTTATGGTAGAATCAAGATTGCCACAAAGCCTACGGCAAAGCACCCAAAAATGGCTAGAGCACCTATGAGGTACACTTCATAACTGAGGAATTTATGAAAGGTGTAATTGCCCTTTTTTTAATATATTTATTGGAATTATCTCCTTATTTAGAGGGCATAGCCGACTTATTATCTTATGCTATCACAGAAATCTCCGCATTTTTACTATTTGACATACATTCATATGAGATTAATTCCTGCATGTTTATTTAACGGTTTCAGTAACTGATAGCTAATGAATATTTAGTATTTGGTAAAATTATATATAAAGCTGTTAATAAGTAAAATAACCAATAAGAGTATTAAATAAAAATGAGTAGAATAGAAGACCTATATTTAATAAGAATTTAGAATATAATCAAGGAGTAAAACAAAGAAACTATATCTAATAAGAATTTAGATAACATGTATGTAATACAATATTCTACTTACTAATAATATCATAGAAGAAAGTTGATGATGTAGGGATATGCTAATATATAAGGACGAGTTTTTTTTTTTTTTTCTTTCTGAATTTTTTTTAGAAAATAAAATTATAAATTATCTATATTTAGTTTCGAAACCAAGTTTAGAAGGCCGGAATTTACAGATTTGACTCTATTGGTTCTAATTATTTTACGTGATATTTTTTAAACAGAGTCAAATATATAAATTGCAACTCTCTAAAATTGATCTCGGAACTAAATACAAATAATTTATAATTTTATTTTTTTCAAAAAAATTCAGAAAAAAAAAACTGTTCCTAATGTAAGCACGAACATATATTAGCATAACCCTTAAATGTAATTAAATTTTGGATATAAGCCTACTTACACTTCTTTTTCAGGCATTTAATCAAACATGTGAAATGCATAATTGCAAAGATAAGGCACGAAATTTTGTTTTAATTGGAGATGCTTCTTTAGTAATATCAGAAAGATTTCCATTTTCCGTGAGCAATTATTCGCAACTCCAAATAGGTATATAGGCAAAAAGGAGTTAGCTCCTATAACTGGTTAGCATGGGGTATAAATCCTAGTTCAAAAGGGATAATATTTTTAAAATTATGACTTAATTCGCAAATTCATGAATTTCAAGCAAGTTCTATAAATGCAAATTCCGTATATTTCAATTCTTCAATCTCACCCTTCATTCCAAATTCGGGAAGAATTTTAAGAGATACAAACCATAATAAGTGGGCTTGGACTAATATTTACCCATTACGAGCGTTAAATTCCTATCTGCTTCCAGCTCTAAAAAGTAGCGTTGGACTCCTATCCGCTGTTAGTTATATTAATACGGCTGAACCAAATGACCCTTCTTGTTTACTTTCAGCTCTAAAAAGTAGCGTTGGACTCCTATCCGCTGTTAGCTATATTGATACGGCTGAACCAAATGACCTCATTTGTTAGACCGGATTGTTCAAGTTATAAATAATTTGAAGTCGAGGGGTAAATATGTCCTGTACTATACTCGTAACCGAAAATACACTCACAGCAGCAACATGGTGTTTGAAAATTTTGGTGGAGAATTATAATATACTCATCAATAATAATGCTTATAAATGAAAAAATTATGGAAACTTTACACATAAATTGAGGGAGGGAGGGGGGGCAAAATATGATAATGAGTGGGCAGGGGGAGGGTAAGCTTTCGGTGGTATTGGAATAGCAATAATGTGGTTTACCGTGGGATATGATTACCATTATGAGATCTCATCTCTGGAAACAAGGCACCGTTTCCACACGTACGTCTTCTCATCTATCACCCATCAATTATTACGTCCTCGTGCTTCTGATTCTTAATTACAATTAAAGGTTGTTTGTTTTCCTCTCAAAAGAAGATAAAAGTCATTATATCTTTGAAATATATAAAAATGAAAAAGAAAATTGAGATGATAAAAATGAGAAAATTAGAAGTGAAATGATGCGATGAACACAAGAATGATTTAAATAATATTTGATGAGAAGATACAAAATTGAATTTTTTTTAAAATTTTTTATTCTATGAGAAATGTGGAGGGAGCTTGGGTAACGGTAAAGTTGTTGCCGTCTCATAAAAAAAGTCACGGGTTCGAACTGTGCAATCAGCCTCTAGCAGTAAATGCAGAGTAAGACTGTCTACATTATACCTTCATATGTGCGGTTTTTTTTCCGGACCCTGCATAAATACGGAATGTCTTCGTGCACCGGGTAGTTTTTTTTTAATTCCATGAGAAATGTTTAAACAGGCCCGGCCTTTGGCCGGTGCAACCGGTGCCGTCGCACAGGGCCCCAAGATTTGGAGGGCCCAAATGAAAAAAAAAAAAACAGAAAATGGATTGCCGGAAGTTGTAGCGGCAATCGGCGTGGGAAGAGAAAGAAAGATGATGACGGAAATTTGGGAAAATGATGAAGGAAAGAAAGAAGATTGAAGGAAAGAAAGAATGAAGGGAAGGAAAAATTACCTTTAATGAAACGGTGCGCATGGGTTTTCAATTTTTTTTTTTTTTTTTTTATAGGTGTCATTTTTTTTATAACTGAAAAACAAAAAATTATAACAATTAAACATTGTAAAAGAAACGAAGCAAAGCTTCGAAAGAAAGAAACAGAAGGAAGAGGGAAAGAAGCGCCACTGTGCCAGTGCCTGTGTGCCACCGCCCTTCGCCCGTCACCGCCGCCAACGCCAACGCCTTGCACAGGGCCCCTAATATCTCAGGGTCGGGGCTGTGTTTAAAACTTTTTGAAATTGACGAGGTAACAAATAAGTGTTAAAAAAAATTAAAAAACTTAAAATAGTAAAGTAAAAATGCACACAAACTATTTATCTATGATCATATACTTTATATATCTATATCTATTTATTCTATTTATAAATGTGAGAATATATATTGTGTATAAATATGAAAATGAGAGCAAGTCATTTTGTTTTGCTTAAAATATTCTCATAAAATTATATTTTTAAGATAATGTTGCTACTGTAAAAATAACTTAATTTTCAAATCAAATTATAATTAATTTTTAAAATAATATATCATATTTTTAAGGCACTAATAATTACCAGACTAATTATCATTTTGTTGAAAAAGGAAAATTTCCTTTCGTTATATCGCTCTATGAGAAAATATGTGTGTCCTACAAATTAGCAAACTCATTCTTTTATTGAAAAAAAAAACAAACAATTTCTTTCTTTGTACATTTTATTCATTCAGATTCCATTTATTTCACATTCAATTCATTTAATAAGATTCATAATATTTTTAATTCTATCAATTTAAACGACCACTTTTTATATGAGAAAATCATTGTGTATAACGTTTGAAATAATTAAATAATAATAGAATTATTTTTTAAAATAATAATAATAATAACAACAATAGAATTAATATTATTTATCATTATTTGTTTGATAATATTTTTATGTATTTTCAAAAAGATAATATTTTTAGGGTTTTCATTTTTGTTAGTTTACAAAAAATAAAAAGTGAAAAGAGAATAAAAATTTATTAGATTTCATGCCAATGGAAAAGGATAAATAAAATAAAGAGAGTATTAAAAGTAATAGTAAATGATTTGTGGTTATAAATAAACTTATAATAGGGATATATGATTTTAATATTCATTATATTCTCACAATAAAAATTACAAATGATTTTTCCACAATTACAATTAATATTAAATTAATGATTTGGAGATTTTTAATTTTATAAATTATTTATTAAATTTATTTAATTTTAATTTATTTACATGCTTTTCCAATATGTTTTCATATCCACTAGATGATCTTGATAGAGGTGAATACTGTAAATAATATCATAAATAATTATAAACTTACACGAGTTGAATTATATAAGATACAATTAAGTAATTAACCATAATAATACATTTAAATTTTTTTCTCTTAAAATATAATTTTACAAGAAATCAATAAATGCTATAAAATAAAAATTATGAAAATATTACAATACTAAATAACAAGTGTCTAAAATAACAAATAAACATGTGCAATGCACATAAAAAAATTACTAATATATAATATATATAAATGGAGGACATTGATGTTTCTAAGAACACTCTTATTCAATTTATATATTTTTAGAGTAAATTATTTTTATATAATTATTTATAACTCTTATTCAATTTATATATTTTTAGGGTAAATTATTTTTAAATAATTATTTATAATTAAATAATTTAATTAAAATAATATTTTAATAAAGAATAATATTCTAATTATAAAATTAATCAAATAATTAATTTGTCTAATCAAAATTTAAATTATTATAAAATAATAATAAATAAATGTAATTGAATATTTTTTTTTTCGTATTCATAAATTTTTTTATTAATTAATTATTTTATTCATTAATTTTTGAATTATAATAAACTAAAGGAGAATGGCTGTGTAATTTTCAAATCGGTAGAAGTAGGTTCGGCCGGCGGTAGAGATGAAGGAGAAGAAGATGGTGATGCAAACGACACTCCACCTCTGATCGATTTAGCTGGAAATTGCACAGCACCTCAAGCGTTTCCAACTGCTTCAAAAATTCTTGGATGTTTTTGTAGATAATTTATTAGTGATTTTGTTCAATAATAAGCTAATACAAAGAACCTTTGGAAAAAATTTCAGTTCTCATTATTCTCATTCTGACGATTTAAGGGTGAAAAAGACTTTCATTGCTGTTAATTTTTTATAATAATTCTGAGTTAAAGATTTGAAATTCTTTATTTTTTGGCATTGTTTAGTTGATGAGGTGGTAGTGGTGGTGCAAGCGGCGGCAGCAAAGGAGAGAGAGAGTGTGGGATGGTAGTGATGTGGTGGAGAGATAGGGAGTGGAAACAAGCTTGGTCGGCATGAGTGGAAAAATGAATTTTACTAAATTTTTTAAAACTAAATAATAATTCTACAAATAACACAGGTATTGAATAATTATTGTGTACAAAAATCAGGTACTAATTAATTTCGTTCGGTTCTAAAAACAAAAATATAGGAATGGTAAGTGTACAAGTGTATTTTTTTTTTGGGGAGCGGCGGCTATGTGGTGGTCTGCATATGCAAAAATTTTTCTATTTTCCTTTTTATTTTTTTTTTATTTTTTTATTTTTTCTAAAAATAAAATTATAGCTTGTTTGTACTTAGTCCCGAGATCAATTTTAGAGAGTCGCAGTTTACAGATTTGACTCTGTTTTAAAAATATCACATAAAATAAATAGAACTATTGAGACTATTAAACTCAACAGTTTTACTTATTTTAAAGGGCTACTATAAAAAAAACTCTCTATGTTATTACCATATCGACAAAAACCTTCATATCTTTTTTTTTCCAACAAAAAAAAAATCTTCATTTATATTTCCGTTGACATTTTCCTCTTTCTGTCTATTTTTTCTGTTAAAATAACGGTTGAATGATCAAAATGTAATTTTACGGGCCGTTTTGAAAAACACAAGAAATGAAAGACCAAAATGTAAGTTCATCATCTTTTTCCATGGTAACCGGCAAAGGAATATTACGGTCACCAGAAAACCTCAAACTCATCGGATTTCAAATCCAAGCACAACAATAGATTCGTTAAACTATAAAAAGTTCAAAAACATAGTTACATTTAACAGATTTCTCTTAGGCTTGTCGGAATTCAGCAAAAATAGTCCGAACCTTTATCGAAAAATACCCTAATGGAAATCCTTAACCAGCCAACACAAACTCTACATCAAATTAAAGTTAAGGAGATGAGGATTCGAAATATACCTAAATCGGAGTCAGAGAATGACCGGAAGCCATCGAAAATCTCGACGAAAAATTCTAACCGTTGAACACGTTTTCCGTTCCGGCCGCAGATCGGTGGCAATCTCTGCATCATTTAAAAGCTTTTGCCACAATGAGTCCGAATATGCCATCATTTCTGTCGTCGGACCACCAGAGACACTGGGAAGCTCATTGGCAGTCTGATCGTTCTCTATCTCTTTTTCGGTTTCTCTCTCTACTGATCTCTCTTCCTCTCTCTCGATTGATTGCCAGAGATGGAGAAGAAGGTGTTGGCGACGGTGGTTGAGAATAGTCGGAGAAAATAGAGAACGGTGGTTGAGAATACGGCGGCCATGAACATGAAGTAGAAGAAGAAAAGAGGAAGAAGAACATAATTTTAAGATAAAAATGCAAAATAATCCTTCATTTTTTGTGTTTTTCAAAACAGCCAATAAAATTACATTTTTATCTTTCAACCGTTATTTTAATAGAAAAAATAGATAGAAGGAGAAAAATGTCAATGAAAATATAAAATAGGGATTTTTTTGTTGAAAAAAAAAATAGGGAGGTTTTTGTCGATATAGTAAAAAAAATAGGAATTTTTTTTATAATATCCCTATTTTGAAAATATAGTCAAATCTGTAAACCGCGACCCTCTAAAATTGATCTCAAAATTAAATATATATAATTTATAATTTTATTTTTAAAAAATAAAAAAAAATAAAAATAGGTGGTCCTTATATAAAAACAACCTCATACAAGAGCATCCTTTTTTCCCCTAATAAAAAAAGAATTTTACTACTTCTGATACTTTTTGTGAAAAACAAAAAATCTCAATGCATTTTTACATCTCTTCTAATTTCAAAGCTTAAATTATTTTTCAAAAAAAATATATATTAAAGCTTAACTTAAATTATTTGCAATCAAGGAAAAGGTTAAGAATAAATTATGGGTGGAAGGAACAATTATTGTGTTATACTCGCAAAAGAAGTTTTAATCAAAACTGTCGTATCAGCTATTCCCCTGTTTACATTCTCTTGTTTTTAAATTCTTAAATCCTTAGCCCAAAAAATTAATAATTTGATCTCTAAATTTTTGGTGGGGACAAAAACAAGAAGAGAGAAAAATTCATTAGGTACCATGGGAGAAAAATCTGTAGGCATAAAAAAGAGGAGTCTTGGCTTTATAGAATGGGAGGCCGTGAATTTAGCTTTACTTGCTAAGCAAGGATGGAAAATTATTACTAATTCACAATCTGTCATAGCAAGAACCTTAAAAGGTAGATACTTTCCTTATTCTGATTTTCTCAAAGCTAGGATCGGCTCTAATTGGTCTTGGTGATGGAGAAACATACTTATGGGTAGGAAAGTTCTTCAGAGAGACTTAAGATGGCATGTTAGAGATGGGAGATATCTGCATTGTTTCGAAGATCCTTGAATTTCTACAGCTTATCCCTTTATACCTAAGTACAAAACGGGTAAGCGACAAGATATCTTCTAGGTTCATGACTGATTGATAGAGAAAGCAAGACATGGAAGGAAGATGTGGTTTTTGACAATTTTAATAATGTAGATGCAAGAGCTATTTTAGCCATTCCACTGTCAAATATTGCATTGTAAGATAAATGATTTTGGCACTAGACAAATAATGGAAGTCTAGTATTAAATCTGGTTATAGGGAGGCTTGTACGATGTTGGGTTCTGCTTCTTCACAATTTCTTCCTGGAACTCAAACTCAAATTTTTCATAATATTTGGAATTTCGAAGTTCTGGAAAAAATCCAAGTTTTTTTTGTTTTTTTATGGAGGCTTCTTAGGAAAGGCTTGCAACTTGGGAGTAATATTTCCATCAGACTTTCGAATACTATATGTTCTTGTCCTTTTTATATACTTTCCTTATTCTGATTTTCTCAAAGCTAGGATCGGCTCTAATTGGTCTTGGTGATGGAGAAGGATACTTATGGGTAGGAAAGAACTTCAGAGAGACTTAAGATGGCATGTTAGAGATGGGAGATATCTGCCTTGTTTCGAAGATCCTTGGATTCCTATAGCTTATCCCTTTATACCTGAGTACAACACGGGTAAGCGACAAGATATCTTCTAGGTTCATCAGCTAATTGATAGAGAAAGCAAGATGTGGAAGGAAGATGTGGTTTTTGACAATTTTAATAATGTAGATGCAAGAGCTATTTTAGCCATTCCACTGTCAAATATTGCATTGTAAGATAAATGATTTTGGCACTATACAAATAATGGAAGTATAGTATTAAATCTGGTTATAGGGAGGCTTATACGATGTTGGGTTCTGCTTCTTCACAATTTCTTCTTCGAACTCAAACTCAAATTTTTCATAATATTTGGAATTTCGAAGTTCTGAAAAAAATCCAAGTTTTCTCTTTTTTTTTTTTTTTAAGGAAGCTTCTTAGGAAAGGCTTGCCACTTAGGAGTAATATTTTCATCAGACTTTCGAATACTATATGTTCTTGTCCTTTCTATGGGGAGGGAAAATCTGAGAATCATTTGTTTTTTAATTTCCTTTTTAGTAGAGCTATTTGGTTCTCTTCTCCTTTGTCTATATGTATTGATATGCTGAATGGTGATAATCTTATTAATATTTGGAGTTTTTTAATGAATGCATTGAATGCAATGGGGAATTTTAAATAAAATTATGAGATGACAGCTCATATTCTCTGGCAAATTTAGAAGACTAGGAATGTGTTAATATTTTAAAGAAGGGAAGATAATTGTGGTGATATTCTTAACAAGGCAGCAAGCTATTTATGAGAGTTTAAGGAAGCAAGTTTTTTTAGGAAAATTATAAGCCTTTAAATATTAATAATTTGTCTTTTGATAATATATCTGCATTGAGGCCTCTGCCAGTGGAAACAATTAAGATCAATGTGGATGCAGTTAAATTTAGTAAGGGCAGTGGAGATGTGGTCGCTGTCTTGACTTAAAATTGGAGAGGAGAAGTTATAAATTGGATGATTAATAAAGTAAATTATATTGAAGATCCAATGGTATTAGAAAATCTGACGGTTAAGCAAGCTTTGTCCTTGGCAATTAAGAAACAATGACTTGCTATTCTAGTGGAAAATGATACCAAAGGCGTTGTTGATGCTATTTCTTCTAAGGGAGACTTACCTTTAAAAATAGAGAATATTGTATTGGACATTATTCAAACTGTTGTTTCATTTTCTAAAATTAACTTTATTTTTATATCTAGAAAATATAATAATTTAGCTCATATATTAGTTAAAAAATATCTAAATACCAGTTTATATGTTAATTTCTATACTCGACTTAAACTTGTTATATCATATTTTGTTTAATTTAATAAAGTATATATTCTGTCAAAAAAAAACACTTAAATTATTTGCCAAAAGAAAAGCTTAAAGAAAATGAGAGTGCCCCTTCTTCCAAACAATCATTTTTCTTCCTTCCTTTCTCACTTGCCTTGTTTACCCAACGTACAAACGATGCAATCAGAGGGACTAAACTAACCATTTGAGGGCCCCACACGAATCCCTCATTTACGCTGTGGGTCCACCATCCCACGTTCCCCTCCTCATCATACGCATTTATTTCAGTAGACCCTACTTCCTCTCCTCCGTCCGTGTATCTTTTATCTTCTTATCTCAACCTTTCATCACCATTCTTAATCACAAATCAGAATCATTTCAGAATCGACGGTCAGGATTTGAGTACTTACAGCTCACATTGCACTCGAGGGAACATAGAAAGAGATCCCCCAACTAGACAAACAAACCTTCCTTTGACCAAAGACCAAAGCCCAAACGCGAATATTACTTAAAAAAAACATTAAATCCTTGCAAGAAAGTAAAATCTGACGTCAGCGTACCTTTGACTCTTTCTCTTTCCTCTTTAAACACCTCTCTTCTCTGTTCCTCCACCTTCGCCATTTCTCTCTCTCTCTCTCTCTCTCTGTTTCCTCTCACTTTCTCGCCAATTTTTCCTTTCGCTTTCCGTCTTGCCAATCAGAATGGTCAAAGATGATTTGTACATAACAGTGCCTAGTTTTTTCCGGTGTCCGATATCACTGGACGTCATGAAATCGCCTGTGAGCTTGTGCACAGGAGTCACCTACGACCGCTCTAGCATACAGAGGTGGCTTGACAATGGTAATAATACTTGTCCAGCAACTATGCAAGTACTTCAGAGCAAAGAGGTCGTCCCTAACTACACCTTGCAACGCCTCATCCAGATCTGGTCTGACTCGGTACAGCACCACCGCACTCACCGAGTTGACTCGGAGAGTTTCTCAGTCCCGTCTCGAGATGAAATCATTTCCATTGTTAAAGACATTGAAACAAGAAAAGAGACGGATCAATGTTGTTTCGATGCGTTTTCGAAAATTTTGTCTTTCGCCAAAGCATCAGAGGAGAATCGTGAATTTCTAGAGAAAATGGACGGATTCGTGTCAATGCTTGTTGATTTCCTTGGCGATTGTAAAAAAATTGAGCTCATTGAGCAAATCGTTAATGTTTTAGATTTGATTCTAATCAAAATCAGAAATTATCAACAGTTAATGACATTGCTCTTGAAGAAAAACAATGTCGACTCCTTGTCTTCGCTTTTGCTCGTTCTGCAACGAGGAAGAAGCGCGCAAACGAGAATTGGATCGGTGAGAATTATAGAATCAATCGCCATAGACGCAGAATCAAAGCTTTTAATCGCTGAGAAAGATGGTCTTTTATCCGAATTAGTAAAATCAATCGGTTTAAAAAACGATCCGAGTTTGATCGAAGCGAGCTTGTCATGCCTAGTAGCGATTTCGAAAGCGAAACGCATTAAAGTAAAGCTAGTCCATCTCAAAACAATTCCTGAATTGAGGAACATACTAACAGCAGAGTCCAACACCGGCGTTTCAAACTCAATCGCCGAGAAGGCGTTGAACCTGCTAGGAAAGGTGTCATCTTGCAGCGACGGAAGAGAAGAGCTGTGCAGCGACACGGCGTGCATAGAAGCGGTTGTGCAGAAGCTATTGAAAGTATCGGCAGAGGCGACGGAGCATGCGGTGACGATACTATGGAGCGTGTGTTATTTGTTTAGGGACGTAAAGGCAAGAGAAGCGGTGACGAAAAGTAACGGACTAGCAAAGATTTTGTTACTGATGCAGAGTAATTGCTCGCCGGCGGTGAGGGAAATGTCGACGGATTTGTTGAAAATATTTATGGTGAATTCCAAATCATGCCTTTCCAGTTATGATACAAAGACTACTCATATTATGCCTTTTTGATTCAAATTCAATTGGGATATATGCTTATCAGCTTTTTGTTTCTCCTCCTCTCCTTTTTGCGAGAGACAGAGAAAAAGTGGACATAGAGAAAGACTGTAAATCTAAAGGAAAAAATTTTGTTAGTGTACAAACAAAAAGGAATCAAATTCGTTTGATTTTGGATAGGAATTTTTAAATTTTTTTTTTTTCACTTTTTGCATTCTAATTTTCTAGTTTTTCAATTGTTATTTTTTTTGTAAACCAAAAGAGAAAGTGGAGAAATAGAAATGAAAATGCAAAGTTGGTCATAATTTTTGGTTTTGGTTTGGGGTTCATTGCATTGTCGTTTAGTTTGTTGGTATTGGGATTCTTATTATTTTGTTTTGTTTTCTTACGCATGATGTTTGGTTCTCAATTCTATGCCAACGGAATTTGAATTGAAGTCTGCATTATTTTTGGTTGGATTCATAAGACGAATTTTTCGGTTTCGGTTTCGGATTGCGTCCCTTTGGGTGATACCATTACTTACAAGAACGTTTCGTGTCTAATTAAACTGCGGTTTTTTCCTGTTTTCATTTTAGGTTTTCCTTCTCTTAAATTTATTTTATTTTATTTTGTCGGCTTTTGACTTTTGGAGTTTTAAGGTATGGGATGTTTACATTTCTGTTTTTGGGTGTTTTTTTGAGTTGTTTACATTTTCATTTATAGTAAGTTTTATAATTGTTTATAATTATTTTTTTATTGGTACTGGTGAAAAAGTAAATTTTTTAAAGGATTAGTAATTGTTTATTATTATTTCTGTATTGGTATTGGTAAAAAGTGAGTTTGTATTGGTATTGGTGAAATAGTAAATGTAAAGATATGAAAAAAACAGAGATAATACTAATTTTAGTCAAATGTGTAAATAAAATTTATTCTTGATAAAAAATAATAAAATATAGGGTTAATTATAATTTAATCTCTATATTTTCACGTAGTAGATAATTTAGTTTTCTGATTTTCATTATTATCTTTTAGTTTCTCTATTTTATTACTGTTAAAATTTTTAGTTCTTTTCTAAGCGGTTAAGTTTGTACAGAAACTAATGAATGACTAATAAAATGGAGAGAGAACCCAATTCAATGAAAAAATGCTCTCCCACACTTTATGGATAAATTAATCATTTTCAACACTTAACAGGAACCAAAATGAACTTTTTAACCTACAAAAGCCAGCTTATGATTCAAGTGAGTATACTAAATCAAATCTTTTGTTGAGAGCATTCAGAATTCGGCCTCCAATTCTTCACCAAGTCACCAAAGACTTGCGAAAATAAACAGAAAATAGCAAGTCATGTTATCTGATTCACAACTCGAATGATTCTCCATTTCTAGTAGATGAACGACAATGATTCAAGAGCTAAACATCTCATCTTCACCCGGGCTTCACACAAGTGGCCTCAAATCAGTTGTCCAATCACCATAGCTGGCTAAATTGACATCGGTGGCTTATGGAAATCGCAACCTTTGATTGCGATTTCCATCGGGGTAGTAGTGGCATCAAGCAACGAGGTCGATTTCGTTGGGTTTGCGAAAGAGAGACGTGTTAATTGGTGGCCTCTATTTATTAGTCTAAGCTCCAACGGCAATGGTGGCTTGATCTGATTGAATGTGGTTGCTCGATCTGATTGAATGTGGTTGCTCGTCTTCTTTCAAATAACAATTACAATTTAGTCTCTGTTTAATTTCTTCAAATTGAAGGACTAAAAAAATAATATTAAAAATAGAGGAATTAAATTTTCTAAAACCCCAAAATCCATTTATTAAGTTATATGTATTCTTATTACAGTTTTGTAATAGAAGCAATATTACACTCCTTAAGCATTGCAAGAATCACATAAGCGATCTGCTTCTTATGTGTCTGTGCCAAATTATGTATACGCTTCACATGTGTGACTTACTTCTATGTGTTTGGCTCAAAATCAATGCCTCACATGATATGCTCCTTATGTGCCTGGGCCAAAATGTCTCACATGCACGACCTGCTCCCATGTGCATGGGCTCAAAATCAACACCTCACATAAGCGACATACTCCTTATGTACCTAGGCCAAATTATATCAACGTCTCACATATGGGATTCGCTTCCATGTGCTCATACTAAAAATCAACGCCTCACATAACCGACATGCTCCTTATGTGCCTGGGCCAAATTATATCAATGTCTCATATGCACGATCTGCTCCCATGTGTTTAGGCTTAAAATCAATGTCTTAAATAAGCAACCAGCTCCTTATGTGCCTGAGCCAAATTACATCAACGCCTCACATACATGACCTGCTCCCATATGCTTGGGTTTAAAATCAATACCTTATATAAGCAACTAGCTCCTTTATATGCCT
Source organism: Croton laevigatus (assembly GCA_949640765.1). Classification (NCBI taxonomy): domain Eukaryota; kingdom Viridiplantae; phylum Streptophyta; class Magnoliopsida; order Malpighiales; family Euphorbiaceae; genus Croton; species Croton laevigatus. Next base: position 16,745 of record CATIWJ010371537.1, read on the forward strand.
AGGCCAAATTATATCAACACTTAACATGTATGACCTACTTCTATGTGCTTGGACTCAAAATCAACGTCTCATATAAAGTGAACTGCTCCTTATGTGCCTGGGCCAAATTATATCAACGCCTTACATGTAAGACCTGCTCCTATGTGCTTGGGCTCAAAATCAACGCCTCACATAAGTGACCTGCTCCTTATGTGCCTACGCCAAATTATATTAACGACTCACATGCATGATCTGCTCTTATATCCTTAGGCTCAAAATCAACGCCTCACATAAGTGACCTGCTCTTTATATGCCTGGGCCAAATTATATTATCGAATCACATGTGTGACTTGCTTCTATGTGCTTGGGCTCAAAATCAACACCTCACATAAGCGACCTATTCCTTATGTGCCCGGGCCAAATTATATCAACGCCTCACATGTGAGACCTGCTCCCATGTGCTTTGGCTTAAAATCAATGCTTCATATAAATGACATACTCCTTATGTGTCTGGGCCAAATTATATCAACGACTCATATGCGTGACTTGCTCCTATGTGCTGGGGCTCAAAATCAACACCCTACATAAGCAATCTGCTCCTTATGTGCCTGGGCCAAATTACATCAACACCTCACATGTACAACCTACTACTATGTGACTGGGCTTAATATCAATGTCTCACATAAGCAACCTGCTCCTTATATGCCTGGGCTCAACCTATAAGATCCTATATGGGATATTGATTGATATTTGATATGATATATAAGTTAGACCATCTAACTATTTAGTCAACTTGGGTTAACCATTTTAGGCCAGTGGATTTGGGATTAAGTAGTTGATGAAAGTAGTTAGGCGGATCATTTTACAGTTTTTTGGGCTCAGACTCCGGTCTAACTACATGCTGGTTGCGGTCCCTGGGTTGGGTCATGACTATAATGGTATCAGAGCCAGTCATTAGCCAGATATGCGGTGCATCGCCTGATGAGATTTGTGTTTGAGTGTCATAACGAGGACATTATGCGTAAAAAGGAAGAAGTTTGTAATATCCCACATCGAAAATTAATTGAGATTTGATATGATATATAAGTTAGACCACTTAACTACTTAGTCAACTTCTGTTAACCATTTTAGACCAGTGGATTTGGGCATAAGTAGTTGATGAAGGTAGTTAGGCTGATCATTTTGCAGACTTGTGCTGTCAAACTCCGGTCTAGCTGCATACCGGTCGCCCCCAGGTTGGTCGTGACATAACCACTCACATAGAAATTGAAAATGAACAAATGCCTAAACCTTGAATACAAATTGAATGAATTTAGTACCTAACTACACAAAATTGAGCAAAGTCCACTCTAATTGATTTTGTATAGTTGGAAGTTTAATTCATTCATTTCTCTCCTTTGAAAAATATGATTTATATTGATAACATGGCGTATTTTGCGAATTAAATTGTGAATAATTTTTTAAATATGGTTGTAAAAAGTGTAATAGCACCCTGCATATGCAACATTCTGGTTGCATATGATCGATTGTGCTCCTTTTTCTTCATAATTGATTGAATTTGTTATGCATGTGTTATTTGGTTTGCACCATTTTATAACATTTATCATGTAACACATGATGGTTAAAGTAATACATTGGTCGCATCTCTTTAAGTTTTGCACTCATACTATCTATAACTGTGACCCACTGGTAGAAATTACGCTCTTTCTTCACTTTTTCTGCAACCTTCTACACTACTCTGATATGCATTTTAAAATAATCTTTTTTCTCAACCCAACCCATTAAATGACAAAATATGCACTTTAAAATAATCATCTTTTTCAACATACCTACTACATGATAAAGAGTAATATGGTCATAATTCTACCAAAATAGCTTAAGTCTCTATCATTTGGAACCGGTCAAAATGTAAAAAGGTCTCCACTATTTAGGAATGGAGGTAGAATGTAACAATTATTTTTCTTATGTAGATTTTTTGTGTAGTTCAATTCATAAAATATTATGTAAATTTTTTTTTGTGTAGTGCAATTTTTCTCTTCTATAAAGCTCATTAAATTTAATCATAGTGCAGTACCTTTCTTTTTAGGGAAACAGTATTTTTTTTAATATCATTAAATTAAAATAATAAAAATATCTTAATATTTTATAGAGAAAAAATGATGGGATAATGCAAAAAAAAGTCCCTATGTTTATACCAAACCTACAAAAAACTCTCCGTCTTTTTTTTTAGACAAAAAAATCCTCATTTTATTTTTCAGTTAACATTTTCCTCCTTCTGTCTATTTTTTCCGTTAAAATGGACTAAAATATAATTTTAAGGGCCTTTTTGAAAATGATGAAAAAATGAAGGATTGATTTGCTAGTTTTCCATCTTCAACCTCTCGCCGACACAATTCACCGAAACTTTCAGTCCACCGTTCTCCTTATTCCGGCGACCATTTCAGGAAAACGAGGTACCGATCGGCTCCTTTTGAGATTTCTAGTCGATCTGTGGCGTTATATTTGACGAAAAATGATCGGAATTTGAGAAATCAAGGCTTGAATATTTGAACATGTTTTCCATTCCGGCTATAGATTTGCAGTGACTCCACCACCATTGGAAAGCTGAGAACGAGAGGAGTCCAAATCTGTCCTCACTTCCGTCATTTGACCACCGGAAGTCGCCAAAAAATTGGTTTGAAGTTAACGGTTGCGGCGGCGAGGCACTGTTTTTCTGGAAGATCCCGAGTTGATCTTCTTTGCCTATGTTCTTCGTGTTTTCTAACGATCCAAGCTTTGTCGGTCTCAGACCAGAGGGATGAAGGCGGCGCTTGTGTTGCGACCACTGTTTTTCCTTAAGACGGCGGCCAGAGCTTTGGTTTCTGGCGGTGGCGGTGCTGCGGATTTTCTGGATAATCAACAAAGCTTTGCCTCTGTTGCGACCACGATTTCGCTTTTTCATGTTTTCCAGGAAGATAGCCTTTGTCTGCATCGGAATGAAGGGGCAATGGAGGTGCGTGACCACTGGCTTCTCCTTTAGTGGTGGCTGGAGTTCGTTCTCGCCGGCGATGGAGGCTGTATAGGAAACACAGAAGTTGAAGAAGAAGGAAGATAAAAAAAATTCATGAATGGTCCCTTATTTCTTGAGTTTTTACAAAATTGTCCGCAAAAATTACATTTTAATTCTTCAATCGTTACAGAAGGAGGAAAATGTCAACTGAAAAATAAAATGAGAATTTTTTTGTCAAAAAAAAAAGACGGAAAATTTTTTGTAGGTTTGATATAAACATAGAGACTTACATTATCCCAAAAATGATAGAAAAATAACACTATGCATATTTTGTTGCTTCGCCCTCTCTCTATACTGTACTACCCTCATAAATTATCATGTTGCTTAGAAAATAATAAAATTATAAAATTACTTAGTTTCATGGCACAAATTATGTACGATTCAGGGACATTTCAAGCAAATAATTTTATCTGACTCATAATAAATGTCTGAACTTTCACTTTGTAATGCTCTAAAATTGATCTCAAAGCTAAATATAATCAATTTATAATTTTATTTTTAAAAAAAATAAAAAAATAAAAAATAAAATAAAAAAGAGGTCGTCTAAGGACCACCTCAATCACCCTAATTTCAAATATGAAAATAGCAATTTTTCGGAAAAGAAAAAACGTTATTTAAGTTTGCAGAGAGGAAAAATAAAAATAAAGGAGCAATTAAAAATGGTTCGGAGAGAATCGAATTTGTGAGAGGAGAGAGATGAGTCACTACAGAAGTCAATATTAAATGTGAGGGTTGAACAAAATATAATATTAAATGTGAGGTAATAAATATATATTATTCTCAATACAAGTGGAAAGCTCCATTTAATTTTTAATGAGTACAATGTTGCATCCATTAGAAAAATCGTTCCTATTATATTTAAATGGGTATTTTTAAAAATTTACATGAATTTTATTGTTTCTATTATATTTAAATGGGTATTTTTAGAAATTTACATGAATTTAATGTTTCTAAAATAAATTTAATATTTTAGGAACGTAATAACTAAAAAGTCTAACAATAATAAATTAGAGGGATTAAAAAAAATAATATTAAAAATTGAAAAACTAAATTATTTAATATGTCAAAATTCAGAGATTAAATTATAATTAAACCCAAAATTTATAATTTAAAAATATTTATAAACCTATGTAAAAGCAAAACATTGATAGTTGATGCTATACATTCCTTATATGGTGTCTTTGTGCTCTTTTTGATATTTTATATTGCAACGTCCTCCATCCCGTCCTCTACTGCCTATTACCATTACTTCTTTTTTTTTTTTCCCAAACGACATCGTTTTCTTTTGCCATTCGTGGATGTTGTTCTCCTTATCTTTACCTAAAATTTGGTGTGGAGACTGAACCACTCAGTTTCGATGTCCTATCCTTACAAATATACACCCCATCCTTGGTTTGGGAGTGTGAGTTGTGTGCGCGCAAAATATTTGTATTAAAAAAAAAACTTAAAATTTGTTTGATGCTGTGGATCAATGAACTCCATGACCATTATTGCTGCACTCATTCTTTTGTGTTCAATGCAAGGATTGACGAACATCTTATTACTTTCTTTATGGGCTCTAATCTTCCTCATTTCTCTTTTCATTCTTAATGTTTTATTTTATCATTGAATATAAACATTTAGCTGCCAAAAAGTATTTTTCGATAAATAAGCTAGGTACGAGATCTCTATCATCTCTACTATATCACTTCATTTTTCGAACTTCTCCCTAAATGAATTAACTTAATTAATCAATTTTAGAAGCATAACTTATTTATTAATTAAATAGTGTGAAATTTCAGGTTCACAACTACTACCAGTCGCGTATTACACATGATCTCAAGCCAAACATATTAAAAAAAGTGAAAAGACAACTAATGAACTTGTTAAATTTTCCTTCCAATAACCGGCCATTCATGTACTTTCACTCAAGATATTGGTCAAAAGTTTCATCACCTTGACCTAATTTTAGGCATACTTACACCTCAAATACAACTATTAGTTCCCACTTATACTGAAAATTTGAAACAAGGATATAATTGAACAAAAACTTAGATTCATGGGAATACCATATTTAGTTAGAGAAATACACATCTGACACCAAAGGCAACATCCATAACTTTCGTGCCATGTGTGTCCTACATAGAAGTTGAAATGGCAAACCAAAATTAAAAAATTGTGTTAAAAAAATCAGATAAAGGAATCTTTTCTTTTTCTAATTCATATCTTTTGTTCAAGAGAAAATTATATAATTGTTCTTAAGTTTTATTAAAATATATTATTTTGTCTTTTGATATTAAAAATAGATTATTTTGTCCTTATATTTTAACT
>CATIWJ010371647.1:0-14954 GCA_949640765.1 Croton laevigatus
AGAATACATAAAGATACATATTCATATCTATCCAATTTTTTTTCTATTTCAGTTTCTAAAACAAAGAAAGTATGAGAAATTCTTTTTTTACCAATTCTCTTGGTCTGTTATATTATATTACTCAATTATCAAAAAAAAAAAAGTTTGAAAAATTCTTATATGGTCCAGGCTCACCACTTCAGCTATGGACCAACCCAATAAAAATTTGACACATCATATTTTTTTTTTACACTTCATCATCAAATTAATTTCAATAAAAAAAATAATATTTGCCAAAAAAAAAAACCTTTAAAACTAATTATTTTCGTTTCTCTTAAACCTAACGCACCTAACACAAGAATTACGGAAGAAGCTGGAGGGGGAGATTTGTAGGTATCCAAGTTCTTCCATCAACAAGTCTCCTCTCAACTACCAACAAGCTTTCAACAAAGTCAAATGTCAACTTGACCTTTCCAACAAGGTCACCAACTTTGTCAACAAAGTGAAACATTGTTGACAAATTAAAGATGCCATTCATATTTTTTTTCTGCTCTATAAATAGAGGCCATCTTCAGTGTTTGTAAGATCACAGAGAAAAGTAGAGAGAAAATAGTGAGGTTTTTGTAGATAGAAAAACGTGAGAGATAAAGGGTTAGTTTTTTGTAGTTGAGTGAGTTTGTCTCCTTCTGTAATTCTATTTGTGTTGTTAATAGAAGAGTTTTCCAACCCTAACACTGATATCAATTCAAAACGATGTACAAATCCTCTTTACATTCACCAGACTTTCTTCAAAATTGTTGCAGAATATCAACGTATCATCGGCAAACTGCAAATGTGTAATTAGTTATAAAGAAGGGATAATAGAAAAAAACTCCCTGTGTTTATACCTAATATACAAAAATCTCCCTGTCTTTTTTTTCCAACAAAAAAATCCCCATTTTATATTTCCGTTGACATTTTCCTCCTCCTGTCTATTTTTTATGTTAAAATAATGGTTGAAGAATCAAAATGAAATTTTACAGGGCCATTTTGAAAAACACAAGAAATGAAGGATTGATGTGTAAATACCTCCTTCTTCCTTGAAAAGCACTAACCCACGCAGTTTGAACTCAAATCAACATGAATCAAACATAAAAACAATGTTGAAACGCATAATTTGAACGAAAAAACCTCCAGAAATAGTATTGATGGGAATGACCCTTGTAGAATTATTGCTTCGCTCTTGGAAACACCTCCGACAATGAAATTTTCTGAAAAATCATGAACTCCCACTTTTTATTTTCCTGGAAAATTTGCAATTTGCCTTGTGCTAGATCTCGAGAAAATACAGGGCAGTATCGATTAAGTGTGTAGATTCAGCTTCCCTGGTTTTTTTTATATGATATATGTATGGAAGAAGTAAATTAATATATATTTATACTAATTATAATTATTATACGCATGAGCAGAAAGAAAGGGAGGTTAAAAAAGCTGCTAAAAATCCCTTGCTTTCATTTTCATGGGTAATTTATTTCATTTTTTCAGATTTGCTTTTCTTTTGTTAATTTTGATTTTAGAAAAAAGTTTTGGGCATTTACTTTTCAAAGATGTCTTATCATTACGGAGATGTAAACAAATAGAGTCTTCGCTTTTATAATTAGAACTCACTGAGTTTTGTTTGGGGTCTGATTCATCGTGGGTCTACAAGCGGCCATCCCTATCAATACTATTTTTGGCTGTGGAGCGCGGTGCTAGTTCGGCAACAGCGTGGCAAGCTCCGGCATTGGCTGTGATGTGCTGGGCAAGCTCCGACAGTTAAATCGATGTGCTGGTCTGCGCGTGCGGCTGTTCAAGGAAGAAGGAGGCAATTTACACATCAGTCCTTCATTTCTTGTGTTTTTCAAAATGGCCCCGTAAAATTTCATTTTGATCATTCAACCGTTATTTTAACAGAAAAAATAGACATAAGGAGGAAATTGTCAACGGAAATATAAAATTGGGATTTTTTTGTTGGAAAAAAAAACAGGGAGATTTTTGTAGATTAGATATAAACACAAGTAGTTTTTTTCTATTATCCCTATAAAGAAGGACAAGTAGAGAGGTATACGAATGTAAAGTCCACGAGCATGATACATCAGCCCAAGTTTCCACCAATAATTCATGTGCCACTAATGAATGTTTAACTACTATTGATGATGTTTCTCAAGAAGTTTCTGTCAATGAGAGAGAATCACCTGATGCACAAGAACAATCATTATATCCTCGACGCAATCCTCCACAAAATTGACATCTTCCTATAAAATTGCAAGATTATGTTGTCATACTGCTAGGTATCCTCTTACTCAATATTTGACTCACCAACAGCTATCTTCTTCGCATACAGCTTTCCTTACAGCCATCTCCAATGTTCATGAACCCAAAAATTTTCAAGAAGCTTACTCACAAGCTGTATGGAAGAAAGCTATGGAGAAAGAGTTGACAGCACTTGAGGATAATGATACATGAAGTATAGTGCCTCTTCCAAATGAGAAACACGCAATTGGTAGTCGATGGGTTTTTAAAACCAAGTTCAATGTAGACGGATCTATTGAATGCCATAAAGCTCGTCTTGTGGCTCAAGATTTTACTCAAAAATTTGGTGTTGATTATAAAGAAACATTCGCACCTGTTGCAAAGATGACCACAGTTAGAGTTCTTTTATCTGTTGCTATTAATAATGGATGGACTTTGTCCCAAATGGACGTTAAGAATGCCTTTTTACATGGGGACCTTAAAGATGAAATATTCATGAAGCTTCAACCTGGCCATCATCAAAGTGTTAATCCTAACTTGGTTTGTAAACTCATAAATCTATTTATGGATTGAAGCAAAGTCCACGAGCATGGCATGCAAAGTTAAGTTATGCTCTTGAACTGCTTGGTTTTTCAAAAAGTTCTGCTGATTCTTCATTATATGTTCAACTAAGCAACATTTACAAACTGATGGTGCTTATTTACGTAGATGATCTTATTATCACAGGGAATAATGCTACTTTGATTGCTAAATTAAAAAAAAAACCTTCAGCATCAATTTCCCATTAAGGGCCTTGGTTCCTTAAAATATTTTCTTGGCATTGAAATGGCAACTTCCAGTTAAGGGATTTTAAGGGATTTTTCTTAATCAACGGAAATACATTCTGGATCTACTTACAGATGCTAGTATGTTACATGCCAAACCTGCGCCAACTCCTCCCGATAGTAAATTAAAGCTTCATGCCATAGCCACAGCTCTTGATTCCTCAAGTTATTATCAGAAACTTGTGGGAAAATTTATTTATTTAACTATCACAAGGTCTGAAGTCTTGTTAGTCAACATATGCATGCCCCAACAGAATATCATTTGTCTATGGTGAAACGTATCTTGCGATATTTGAAAGGAATAATAGGTCATGGAATTATGATGACTGAAAATGGGCATACTAACATTATGGGATATACCGACTCTGATTGGCCTGGAAATACTCTTGATCGTCGATTTACCACAGGTTATTGTGTATTCGTTGGTGGCAATCTTGTCTCATGGAAAAGTAAAAAACAACATGTTGTTGCTCGTTCAAGTACAGAAGACGAGTATCATGTTATGGCCACAACAGCTTGTGAGTTTGTTTGGCTTAAAAGTCTTCTTAATGATCTAGGTTGCCCATGTACTACTCCTATGACTCTTTTCTGTGTTAATCAAGCTGCCATGCACATAGCAGCTAACCCGGTGTTTCATGAAAGAATAAAACATATTGAAGTGGATTGTCACTATAATCGCCAACAAGTTAAGTCTAAGTTTATTTCTATTCATTATGTGCAAACTCACAATCAACTTGCAGATGTGTTCACCAAAGTTCTACCTTCTTGTCAATTTCATCGATTGTTAAGCAAGCTTGGATCCATTAATCCTTTGGATCCCGCTTGAGGGGGAGTATAGGAATATATATTCTGAATTAGGAAGATATATATTTTTCAATTAGGAAGATATTCCGTTTCCTAGTTTTTTGTATAGTTATTTTCTAGTTAGTTTTTCACAGCTGTATATGCTTATATTTAGGCTAAACTAATATAAGCTAGAACCTCCTATATATACCCATGTATCCTGTATATGTTCTGTATGAATAACAATTGATTTATTTCTCTCTTAAACGTTATTTTTCCACAAGAGGCCTTTGAAGAGGTTCATAGATGCGGCTTTGTTGAGTCAGCAATTGAGTTCTTCTGTACATAGAATAAACAGAAAGGGAGACAATGGGCAGCCTTGGGGAAGGCCTTTGGGTGGGGAGAATTCCTCAGTTGGAGAGCCGTTCACGAGGACTGAAATTCTAGCCAAAGATAAACATTTAAGAATCCATGTGATCCACTTGCTATCAAAATTCATGAGAGTGAGAACTTCTTGCAGATAGTCCCATGAGATGGAATCAAAAGCCATTTCAAAATCAAGCTTTAGCACTAAACCACTTGCTTTGATTTTTTAACTGAATCAACTAGCTCATTTGCAATAAAAACTCCATCAAGAATTTGCCTTCCATGTACAAATGCACTTTGATTTTTTCAGATAAGATCAGTATTTTGGTTCTTCAATCTTCTAGAAAAGATTTTTGCAAGGACATTGTAGACGGAATTTATCAGAGAGATCAGCCAGTAATCTTGAATGACTTCAGCTCCTTGTTTTATGGGAAGTGCTATGATTGAGCAGAAAATTTCCTCTGGGACAGCTTGTTGCTTGTAAAATCAAGAGGAAGTTTTATCAAATCATCACCAATTATCTTCCAGATTTTTATGTAAAAACCCATGTTAAAGTCATCCGGCCAAAGCGCCTTGGAGCTGTGACAAGAGCTGATTGCTCCCTTGATTTCGGTTGGAGTTAAGGGGGCTACCAGAAGAGTTGAGGAGGAATTGGATAATTTGGAGAAAATAATTTTTGTTGCTGGTAATTTCAGGGTGGAGTTTTGCTGGAAGAAGGAATTGAAGAAAGAAAAAATTGCTGATTTTAAATCACCCAGGTTTGAGAAGAGCGAATCATTGATTGAAATAGGGTGGATGAAGTTCTTTCGTTTTCTGATGGTGGCTGTGGCATGGTTAAATCTGGTGTTTCCATTGTAGTCGAGACTGCTGCTTCCAGTAACTATCTTGAACTTTCAGGGCCTTCCATAGTTCGACGAATAATGCCTTTCTTGACTGAATTTCATCCTGAGAGAGAGATCTTACATCAGCTGAGGGCGAAAAATTTTTTTAAAAAATATATATATAAATTGACTTATTGTTTATTACTAAATGTGCGTACTGAGGGCAATGCAGTTCAACCTCAATCTGTTTATGGTGGATATATATGAGCATGAACATGAAAAAGAATCTGGTGGATATGAAGATGATTGGATCTCCTCAGATCTTTGCAGTTTGTTGTGCTGTTTCTGTTTGAGTTTTCTGCTTTTGCTATTTCTCTTTCTGTTTCTTTTTCCAGACTGTATTTTTGATAGTCGACATTGTTTTTTAGCTACTGTGTGTTACCATGTTAGGGTTTATATGCACGGGTTTCAGTATAAATAGTGAATTTTGGTTCTGGCTTAATACAGATATCAGATTCTAATATAAATAAAGTCGATGCTCATAAATAAACAATAATTATTAAAAAAATACGATTGGTTATTAATAAACAATAATTATTAATTGCTTAAAAAAAAATAATTATTTAATAATTCTTCAACAAACCATGATTGTTAATGTTTGAGATAGTAGAGTAAACTAATTATAAGACCGAAGTGTTTGCCTTGATGTTGCATAGGGGTAATAGGCGTTTATGTCTCCTCAAATATGTGACCATGATCTTATTCAGAACACTGTAGATACCATCGAGGGTTACTCTGGTGGTTAGATCACATTCCAAATAAATTGATTGGATAAGCCTTAGTTTGATGTTGAGTTGAGAAGTATAGATGACTCTTTTAGTAGTGCGAGGACCGAAACGCCATATTTTATTTACAAGATCCTTATCCCAAGGAAATTCTCTCGATAGAAAGTTTTTAACGGTGCTTTAGATTATCAATTTTATTTTTATTACTTTTCATTTTATCACAAATCATAAGTTAATTAGTTTTGTAATTACAAGAGACCTTTTTTTTATGTAATAATTATTCAAATAATAGAAAAAAAATTTATAAATCATATCATAAATAACACAATTATTCCAAAAAGTAGTGTAGATTATTATGTTCTACCCAATTATTTGTATAAAAAACAGGACTTAAAGTGAATAAAAAAAACTTTTATTTATTATTTAAAATACTAATACAAAGACAAGGACAAAAAATATAATTTTTCACAATTTCACTCAATGCTCACGCCACACTTCACACACACTCACTTCCTCTCTTTCACCTACTTTTTACTTACACTTTTCCCACACACAAATGAATGGTCATAAGGTCATATATTTATACTTGTCCAATGTCGACTAAAGTGCTATCTTTATGCTATCTAGAAAAGTCTTTTAAAAACTAGTATGTTTAATATGTCAAGGTAGTCGGTGATTATATTAATACTCCCCCTCAACGACTACTCTTTTGTAATGTGTATTTACTCAGCAAATCAAGTTGCTTTCTAAAGTCTTCAAATGTTGTACTGCTGAGTTCTTTGGTGAATATATCTGCTACTTGATCTTCAGACTTCACATACTCTATCTTGATTTCTCCACGTAGAACTTTTTCTCGAACAAAGTGATAATGTACCTCTACGTGCTTTGTCCTTGCATGAAACATTGGATTCTCAGTCAAGTATATAGCAGACTGATTATCACAATGTAATTTTATGGAGTAGTGAACTGGTTGATGAAGATCCTTTAGGAGTTGTACTAGTCACGTACATTCTTGAGCTGTCATCGCTGCTGCTCTGTACTCTACCTCAGTACTTGATAAAGATACTGTAGGTTGCCTCTTGCTGCACCAGGAAATAGGTCCCGAAACGAGACTGAACACATACCTTGTAGTTGATCGCTTTGTATCATGATCTCTAGCATAGTCTGCATTGCAAAATACAACCATCTCACATTTTTCTTCCTTTTTGTAAAGAATTCCATAATCAACTGTGCCTTTGATGTATTGAAGAATTCGACGAACAGCTTCCAAATGAGGTTTCTTGGGGTTCTGCATAAATCGACTTATCATTCCTACTGCATATGAAATATCTGGCTTTATGAGAGTAATGTAGATAAGACTTCCAACAAGTTGCCTATACATTGTTGTATCTTCTAAATCCTTCCCTTCAGCAGAACATAACTTTGTGTGCACCTCCACTGGAGTTGAAATTGGTTTGCATTATAGCATCCTGAACTTCTCTAAAAGATCATTGGCATACTTTTGTTGACACAATAATAATCCATCCTTAGTTTGCTCCACTTCAAGTCCTAGAAAATGCTTTAGCTCTCCTAAAGCTTTCATTTGAAATCGTACAGATAAATTACCCTTGATTTGAGAAATATCTTCTTCATCGTCACCTGTGATGATAAGGTTATCAACATAGACTAGAACTATTGCTACTTTACCATCTCGTGCTTTTACGGACAAGCTGGAGTCTGAAGGTGCTACAACATATCTAATTTCACAGGAATTCAGCTATCTTTCCATACCAAGCTCTTGGTGCTTGCTTTAATCCGTAAAGCGCCTTTTTCAACTTGCAAACGTTGGCTGGATAACTTTTGCTCTCAAACCCTTTTGGCTGCTCCATGTATATTTCTCGATCTAGCTCTCCATGCAAGAAAGCGTTCTTCACATCCATTTGCCAAAGCGTCCAATCCTTGTTAGAAACTAAGGCCATAATAACACGTACCATGGTAATCTTTGCAACTGGACTGAATGTTTCCTCATAATCCAATCCATACTTTTGTGAGAATCCTCGAGCCACTAGTCGAGCTTTATATCTTTCAATTGAGCCATTTAGATGTTGTTTGACTTTGTAAACCCATTTGCATGATATTGGCTTAACATCCTTGGCTTTTGGCACTAATTCCCAAGTTTCATTCTGCTTCAAGGCAACGATCTCTTCTTCCATAGCCTTCCTCCACTCCTTGCTTGAGAATGCTTCTTCAAAGGTTGCTGGCTCTTTCACATCGTCATCTTCAATAATTGTTGCATTAGCATATCTTGGATTTTTCTTCTTTATTCTTTTAGATCTCCATAAGTGTGGCCCATATTCTACCGGTTCCTCCACTTGTTGAATTTCTTCATCAAGTTGACTTGGTCGTGCTTCTTCTGATGTTTGTTGATGTACTCCTGTGTGCCATGGAGACTTAACTTTCTCTGGTGGCTTATTGCTAGTTAACTCCATTTCTGGTTCCTTCTCTTGAGTGCTGTCTTCAATCACTTCCTCTTTGTCAAACTTTTCTTGAAGCTTTCCTTTGAGCCTGGTAGAACAATTGTTTGAAAAGACCACCAAGATGAAGCTTCATCAAAGATTACATTCCTTGAAGTGTGACACTTTCCTGTTGTTGGATCACAATATTTCCACCCTTTTCTTTGGTTATCATAACCCACAAATATACATCTTATCGCCTTCTTATCAAATTTACTGCGTAGATGATCTTGTACAAATACATAGTATATGCAGCAAAAACTCGAAAGTGACTTAAAGTGGGTTTTATGTTCTATAGCTTTTCATAAGGGGAAACGAATACAAGTCATGCTTGTAGAAGCCTATTGATCACATGTGCAGCAGTCTTCATGCACTCTGCCCAAAACTGAGATGGAACATTTTTTGCGTGTAGCATACTTCTGCAAGTTTCTGCCAAGTGTCTGTTCTTCCTTTCGGCTACTCCATTTTGTTGTGGAGTATTTGGACAAGTTAATTGTTGCCATATTTTGCATTCTTGCAGATACTTTGAGAATTCATGCGAGGTGTATTCTCCTCCATTATTAGTACGAAGACATTGAATCTTTCAACCTATTTCTTTTTCCACAGCTTCTTTAATTCTATAAATTTGCTGAAGGCTTCTGATTTCTCCTTCATGAAATAAACCCAGACATATCTTGAAAAATCATCTATGAAAGTGATCATACCAGAAGCCACTGATTAATGATTGCTTCACCAATCCAAACACATCTGAGTGAATTAACTCGAGAGGCTCCTTTGAACTATACTCAAAATCTTCATATGGCAACTGGTACGCTTTCTTATACTGGCATCCAGCACATATTGTATCTTCTTGAACATTGAGCTGTGGAAGTCCTTTGAGTATAGACTTGTTCATTATGACTTTTAACTTATGGTAGTTCACGTGCCCCAAGCGTGCATGCCACAAATCAGCAATTTCATTTTTCTTTGTCTTGTCTACATAAGTTGTTTGAGTTGAAAATACGTAGACAGACTCTTGCCTTCGTCCCTCCAACAATGGCTTCATTTTTAGCTTCAAGTTTCGATAGACTTTGACATCATCTGGTCCGAACACTACATAATTTCCTGAGGATGTTAGTTGTGACACCGATAATAAATTCTTCTTCATCCCAGGGACATGAAAAACATTCTCCAATTGCACTTCTTTAGAGTTGTATCGAGGCACTAAAATCGACATTCCAACGTGAGTGATAGGTAGCCTTAAGTCATTTGCAATGACAACAACTCGATCTCCTTTATACTCTGTCATGTTCAAGAACTTCTCTTTATCTCCTGTCATGTGGTTAGAGCTTCCAGAATCAACAATCCAATCATCTTTATAATTGATGAATTTATCACTCACTGAAACAAGTGCATGATCCTCTTTGATAGTAGATGAAGCACACTCTTTGGGCTGGTCCATCTCTACAATGGCACAAGAAGCTTGAAAATCCCATTCATCTTCACTTTCAACTTTTGAGTGAGAGGACATTGCAATATTTCCTTCTGTTCTCTTGTATCAACAGTCTCGAGCAAAATGGCCTCTTTTGCCATAGTTGTAACATTGGTTGTTCTTGCGACGTTGGGACTTGTTATTTGTGTGATAGTGGTTGTCATGAGCTCCCCCTTGTTGCCAACTCCTTCCATGTTGCTGTTTTTGCCAACTGTCCTACTTCGGCTTTACCCCGCTTCTTGATCCTGTAGCTTTTGGATCCTTACCCCTTTTATTGCTAAAAAGGGCTTTCTCTTCTTCTTTTATGGAGACTTTAGGCATCTGCTTGTTCAGCGCCTCTTGATTGGCAAGAACATTTTCTAGCTCATTCAAAGTTGGTTCTTTTAACCATCCACGGGTTGCGGTAACAAGAGCATTGAACTCAGGACGTAGCCCATGGACTATAATTCGCCTCATTCTAGTTTCAGTAATTTGATTTTGAGGATCCAATTTTGAAATCTCTTGACATAAAGATTTCACTTTAGTGAAAAATTGACTTACAGTCATGTCGTGCTATAAGATTGACAATAACTCATTCTCTAGTTGTTGGAGTTTGGCATCATTTGTCTGTGCAAATAATCTTGCAAGATTATCCCACGCCTGCTTCGGTGTCTTCGCGTCCTTGATGCATTGCAGTAGATCGTCCTCCACGGATATGGATAAAGCATACATTGCTTTTCCAGCTCTGACTTTCCACCTCTTCTGGTCCTCCTCATCTGTTGGGGGTGTAGTTTCACTTCCCCCAACGATCTCCCAGAGATCTTGACCGAGCAAATAAAATTGCATTCTAGTACACCATATACTATAATTATTATTATTTAATTTTTCAATAGTGCTAACTGAAGTAGACATATCCGCCATAATAACTTGGTTAAATATTTTTAATTAACCAAGAAAAGGCTTGGTCCCAGACCAATAAATTTCACAATCCCAGACTGTATTTCTGCAGCACCTCCACGTACCACGATCCTTGAACTCTTGAAAAATTGAAAGCCGATCTTTTTCAGAACAAAGATTCTTTTCTGATATGGAAGATCAGACTATGCTGCGACCACAGAGCATACTTAGTAATCTAGGCTCTGATACCACTTGTAGAAAAAACAGGAGGTCTTAAAGTGAACAAAGAAAACTTTTATTTATTATTTAAAATACTAATACAAAGACAAGGACTAAATATATAATTTTTCATTTCACTCAATGCTCACGCCACACTTCACACACACTCACTTCCTCTCTTTCATTTACTTTTTACTTACACTTTTCCTACACACAAATGAATGGCCATAAGGCCATATATTTATACTTGTCCAATGTCGGCTAAAGTGCTATCTTTATGCTATCTAGAAAAATCTTTCAAAAACTAGTATATTTAATATGTCAAGTTGTTGTGGGTTTTTTCTAGAAGACTATAGAGAAAGTTAGTCGGTGATCATATTAATATTATTTATACATTTTTTACATATAAATTGCCATCTGTTATTATGTACATGAGTTTTTATTACTCAAATTTCACCATTTAATCAAACATAGGAATCATATATCTCCTAAATTTATTAGTAATTACCTAAACTTGTATAAAACTAACAAATAAATTAATAAAAATTACAATAAAATAAAAAATAATTAAATATTAAATTAAAAAGATTATTTCTCAAGTGTAATGACAAAATTGATTTCTCTAGCGTATGATTATTATGTGGTGCATGAAGATTGGTTATCAATTTTGCATGCAAGAAGTGAACGTTATATATCTACCAACTATATATAAACAATATATATCTAATTACTAAACAATATGATGATTTAGTAAACAATATGAAGATTAGTTATCAAATTTGTTATGTGCTTCACCAACTATATATATCTAATTACTAAACAATATGATGATTTAGTAATTAGAAACAAGTCCAGAGAAGTGAAAATCGTAGCGAGCGACCAAAGATCAAAATTAGAGTCCCAAAGGTGCCAAGGCGGGGAAGAAGACTTTGAGCACCTGGTGATGGCATTAGTGGAGTCAGGCTCAATGATAATGTCTTTTTGTACCCAACCAAGAAAGATTGTAAACTCTAAAGCCTTCATAATGGCTGCCAATTCTGCAAAATTGAATCTTGAACTCCAATAGGACAAGAAAAAGGGAAAATAATGTCACCATTGTCATTTCTGAGAACACCTCCTACCCCTAAAAGCCTGGGATTACCTTTTGAAGAGCCATCAACATTCCATTTGAAAGAGGACGTAGGTGGTGATAACCAAGAAATATTGGTTCTGCGGCTCTTTTCTTATACCAAGAAGGATGATGCTGCTTGAACTCATAATCTGCTCCAAGGTGAAGGGAAATTCTGGCATTAAAGATTTAACCCATGAGAAAGCTCGAAGGCATTCTTGAATTCTTGAAGATTATGCTATTAAGTTCTAGCCACAAAGACCAAAAGGTTGCAAAGATAAGCGACCACCAAAATTTTGACTGAAGTTTTCCGAGACATAAAGAACCCCATTGTTCGAAGAAATGTAATATGTTCAGTAGTAGACAAAAGGCAATTCCCCACCATCTCATAATTTCACAGCAACTGATCCAAGACAATTGACAATGCATGAATAAATGGACTGTAGATTCAATGTTCTCATTGCAAAATACACACAAACCATTTGCAGCAGCTATGATTCCCTTCCTAATTAGTGACTCTCTACTGTTGATTCCATCCGTCATTGCAAACCATAAAAGTAATTCAGCACGTAAAAGAAGCTTCCCTTTCCAACCTGCCAATTTTGACTTGAATTTATGGACAAACAATTCCCAAGTTTTCCTTCACTTTGGGTAACTATAACTACTTTTCATAACTACCTTTAATTAATTTTAAAAAATTCAAAATTATTTATAATTAAGAATATACAAAGAAAATTGAATATAATTTTGGTGAAATGGACAAATTGTTTTGTATGGCATAAAAAAATTGTGACAAAGTACATTAAGCATTCGTATGAAAAATTATTTTAGTGATAAATACTCCCTATCTAAAACTATACAGGTATTGATCTCCTAACCTCTAACTAAGAAAATACATTGCGCAATTGAAATTAACTGAAAGTGCTCTGAAACAACCTAATCTTTATGATGCATGAAAAAAAAAAAAGGTAAAGATACATTGTGCAATTCGTGCCAAAGTGTGAATCACTTTTTCTTAATTTCTTAAAAAAAAAAAAAGAAATTAGCATATAATTATTATAAATTATATGTTATTTATATTCAAGATCAAATACCACAAATATTTAACTTTATATTTATAAATTATACACAAATTAATTATATTGTTGGATTTGTAATTATATATAATTTATGATACTTAGTCAAATTTTATAAATTATAAGCTATTATTTTTTGGATTATTGTGGTATATAGAAGAATTTATAGGGTTTTTTTTTTTTTTTAATTCAACGGAGGGATTTAAGCCATGGCCACACAATAAGGGAGGGTTAAGCTCTTTTATAACACACATCCATTAGGGCTGTTCAAAATAATCCGATTCGTGATCCGCCTGATCCGATCTGAAAAATAGGATATCCGATCCGATTTTTAGAGTTTCGGATATTTCGGATCGGATATCCGAAAATTTTTGAATCGGATTCGGATCGGAGATTTTTGAATTTCGGATATCCGATCCGATTTTTAATTAAAAAAATAATTAAAAAGTGAAAATTTTGGGATAATTCGGATCGGTTATTCGGATAATTCGGATCGGATATCCAATTTTTAATTTTAAAAAAAGTAATAAAAAAATAAAAAATAATTAAAATCAGATAAATCGGATATCCGAAATTTCGGACCGGTATTTTCCCCAATCCAATTTTTTGGATATCCGAAATTTCGGATCGGATTATCTGATTTAAACTCGTGACCAATATAGGGATGGGCCTGGGGCGGGGTGGGAGCGGGGATACATTTTCCATCCTCATCCCACGTATATAAGTTATTCCCCATCCTCATCTCATTCGCGGGGATTATTTTTTCCCCATCCCCATGGAGATCCTCATTTTCGTGATTTCCCCAATCCCCATTTCAATTTTTTTTTAAAAAAAATTAATATTAATTTTATTTAATTATTGGATCACAAAATATAAAAATAATACTTTTAATTTATATACTATAAACTAATAAAGAAAATGATATATTAATAATTCATAGAATTTACAATAACTATTAATAAACTCACATTATTTTTTCTATTAAAAAAATCTAATATATACCCTACAAATAGATATAATACACATATTTTATTTATTAATTTATTAGCGGATACCCACGAAATCGGAGATGGGGAACCCACGGGGCGGGAAGTATAAAATCCATCCCCACCCCATTTTCGTTAATGGGAAAAAATCATGCCCCGTCCTCAGCACTATGGGGAAAAATAATGCCCCGTCCCCTCCCTATTTGGGTTGGATTCCCACGGGGAATGGGGAATCCCCACCCCACGCCCATCCCTAGACCAATAAGTTACAACACATCGTACTAACCACTAGGCTAAGCCCTCAACTTCAATACAATTTATAGTTTAGTTTTTGATTTTGTATTTTGTAGCTATATATATTTATAACCTGCTCATTTTAATAAATAGTACAGAAAATTATTTCTCTATTTTAAACCTTTTATGCTATCAGAAAATGAGTTTTTAGATCTTACCATGCCTTCAACCACTAAACTCTTCAACAACCATTCCCAACTCTCAAAACACTCTAGTTACCGTTAACACCGCAACCCAACTTCCATTCAAATTACCTACCATCAATTATCCCTCATGGCGTGACCAGTTTCTACTCTTCCGATACATTTCGTTTTGTCTTTTTCTTTCCCCCAAAACTAAACATATTCAAAACATGTACGAGTATTAGAGAAAATGTCGTAATTATATTAGATTAAATTCAATTAATAAAATCGTAATGAAAAATCACCTAAGCCTCTATAAAAAATGTTAAACAAAACAGATATCAGTTCAAAAAAGATAATTATAAAAATATTAATTTATAAAGAAAATCCCCAACATCAAACATAAAAATTCAGATTAGACTATCCCTAATAATTCCAAAAACCAATTTTTATTTCAATCCAAAAGAATCCAAAAATTTAT
>CATIWJ010371765.1:0-15698 GCA_949640765.1 Croton laevigatus
AACATAAAATCAAAAGGACTAATTAATATATTGTTATTATTACTTGTATCGTATAATGATAATTTAAAAGATAAATAAAAATAAAATTAAGAAATATAAATATAATATATTTATTTGTGACTCCCACGAGGTTGAAATATTTGATATTTTCATTCTTTCAAAAAAAAGAAAAAAGTTTACAACACCACCTTAAATTTTAGGTATAAAAAAATGTAAAGGTTATGTACTAAACTAAATATAAAAAACCATTCAAAAAAAACTAAATACAAAAAAGCACATTGAGTATTTAAGAAAATAATTATTTAAAACATAGAAAGAGTTTAAAATATATTATTTGTTTTATTTTATTTTGAAAGACATAAACATATTAATTTTTTTTTGATAAAACGTTATAATTAGTTATAGGCTTCACAGGAGAAGGTAGCAGTTTTTTTTTTTAATTTTCAATTAGAGAAAAAGATTTTTTTAGATAAGAATAAAATTTAATTTGAAGATATATAATATAGGATTTTTTTTGGTTATTTTTAAATTTCACTCGATTTAGCTGTTCCGAGTTCTGACCACCCAAGCCAAAGCCCAGCCCAGCCCTTTCTTTCTTTCCGTCTTTCTGTCTCTTCTTCTCTCTTTCTCTCTCGCAAATCGCCTCTTTCTAGTCTCTTCCTCTGCAACTGACAAAAGCTAATTTCCCAATCACAGCTTCTCCAAAACCCTAATCGAACAAGCCTTCTTCTTCCTTCCTTCCTTCCTTCCTTACTTCCTTGGTTCCTTGTTTCATCCTTGTTGTTGTACTTTCCCTCTTTTATCTGAATTTGTAATTACTCATTTCTCCTTCATCCAATTCTTCTTCTCTGGTTCGATCTTCAAAAACACTCTTTCTCTATCTCTCTAACATTTTCTTTCAATCTTTTTTACCTTTCCGGTCTCCTCATTAATCGTCCGTCCGATGGCTGAAGGAAAACTCGATCTGCCTGACGATCTCCTCATCTCGTCTAAGCCCTCCGATCTCATCGTCTCATCTAAGCCCTCCGATCACTCTTCTTGGAATCCTAAAGGTACTCGTTTAGTAGCTTTGATTTTTTAATTTCAGTTTCTCATTTGTTTCTTCCATTTAACCTAGGTTTTTCGTGTTATTGATCTGATACACTGTTTTCATTTCTTTGTGTTTATTGTCAACTTCTTTAATTAGTTTTTGATATTGAAGATCGAATTTGCTTTGTTCGTTGATTTGTAATTAGGTTATTGGTTGTTTCGTTTTTTACTGATTGATTTACTTGTTATGATCTAATTACAGAAGTTCAAATCTTATTGAATTAGTGCTTCTAAGCCGTGTTGCACGATATCTCATTTTTTCTTACTTTAGTTCACATGTTTTGAAAGTACCTAAGACTTGTGATGACTGCTTTAGTTATGTTTGGAGAGTTTCAGCCGATCCCAACTTGTTTGGGACTAAGGCTTGTTGTTGTTAGTTTACATGTTTTCCTAGAAAGAACAATCCACACAAGTCAGAGGTCGGCATTTAAGGATTTTTTATTTTTATTTTTGTTAAATTGAATTGGAATGACTTGTCTATGCTGTTGCTTGCTTAGTTAGATTTAAGTTTATGTGTTTGAATGTTGAAATGGATCAATTAGTCACACTTACTGGAGATTCTTTCTCAATGAGCTTTGAATAACTAACTCTTTTTTTTTTCTTCACATTTTGACAGTTGAATCTTCTGGAATTGATGAGGATAAGTCGTCTGGGGCTTTACATGATGAGGCAAAAGGTTGTTCTGCTTTCTTTGTTTTATTGACTTCTTTTTTTTTTCTAGATTTTGGAATTATTAGGTTTTCCCTTTCACATATAAGTGGCACTATTGATTGTCAATTTTCACAGATCAAGCAGCATCAGAAAGCAGTATACCTTTGTCTCCTCAGTGGCTTTATACCAAACCAAGTGAGACCAAGATGGTATACCCCAGCTTCTTTTAGTTAAATATGTTCTTCCATGTATATAATGGTAGTTTTACTTAGATAATTGTTTGGTCTTTCCTGATGATTGTATGAATTTCATGACCATTACCATATGAAAATGTGTTTTTTTGGGTGCAATAGCTTGGTTTATAGAGATGAAAAATTTATAATCAGACATACACAAATGAAGCTTCTTCTCCTGCTTTTTGTGTAACATTCTTTCTTTTCCATTTTGCGTCTTGTTGGTTTGCATCTCTATGTAACTTCTCATCTTTTCTACTTTTGTTAGTGTGTTAATTGTATCAAATGGTTAAAATTGAGGACCTTTTCATTGTGTTTTCATTTTGCTACCTTGCAAATTACATTCTGTTTGAATATGTATGTGGTGCGTTAATTTAAGATAACTTCTGAACTTTAGAGCTCATTCCTGGAAATGAAATTTTTGAGATGAAGAGTTGCACTACTGTAGCTTAGATGATATTAACAACTTATCTCCAGATTATCTGAAGCTTATGAAGGCATAAAATAAAAAATTCCTTGTTATTTTGATAGTCTTAAATGATTTTGGGATATCAATGCAAAATGTTCTGCTAAGGAGTTTGTCATGTACCCTGACCTATACAATTAGGCTACATGTTCTGTTTGTCAGTTTCTTCTTGCTTTATCTTTCTATAGTTTCATTCTTTCAGTGACATTTTTCTTTTTCCCTTTCGATGGCTATATACTTTTGTGACAGGACATGCGTGGTCTGACCTCTGTGTCCCTTGGAAATTCCAACGATCCAAGCCAGAAAGATGTATGGCGTTTGGATGGAACGGAGGACAAAAAAGATTGGAGAAGGATTGCTACTGAGAATGAAAGTCGTCGCTGGCGTGAAGAAGAAAGAGAAACTGGCTTACTCAGTGCTCGAAGGGATCGTAGAAAAACAGACCGTCGTGTAGACACTGTTTCGATCCGAGAACCAATGGAGAATAGAGTTTTGCCATCCCCTGATCGATGGCATGATGGTAGTAACCGTAATTCAGGCCATGAAGCACGCAGAGATAGCAAATGGTCATCTAGATGGGGTCCTGATGACAAAGAGAAGGAATCTCGAACTGAGAAAAGGACAGATGTGGAGAAAGAGAAGGAAGATGCCCATCACGACAATCAATCGTCTGTAGTTAGCAGCCGCGCAGAGCGTGACTCAGATGCTCGTGATAAGTGGAGACCTCGGCATAGAATGGAGGTTCATTCCACAGGTTCTTCCTACCGTGCTGCACCGGGATTTGGAGTTGATAGAGGTCGGGGTGATGGTTCAAATTCGGGGTTTGCAGTTGGACGGGGTAGGGGCAATGCCATTGGTAGGTCTTCATCTACAGGCACCGCTGTTGCTTCTCATTTATACAGAAGTGGAAATGTCATTGGAAAGCCAAACCATAAAAGGGATGCATTTTGCTACCCTAGGGGTAAGCTGCTCGACATATATCGCCAGCAGAAGGTTGATTCATCTTTTGCTGATGTGCCTGATTATATGGAGGAATCTGAACCATTAACTCAAACTGCGATCACTGAACCACTGGCTTTTGTTGCTCCTGATGCTGAAGAGGAGGTAAATGATTGCTTCTTGCAATTAACTTGTCTGTTTACATATTACTGGTGGTTTATTTGAGTAAAGGATTTTGTTTGACTTCATTCTTCTTTGCTGTTTATTTGGTTTTTGATTCTGACAGGCTGTACTTGCTGACATATGGAAGGGGAAAATCACAAGCAGTGGGGTATTGTACAATTCATTTAGAAAAGGGAGGTCAAATGACAATGTTTCAGGTATTTTAGGTGCACTCACTTGAATAATTTCTTTTTGCTATTTTCTTTTATCTGACTTTCCATGCATGTTCCTTTTTTACAGTTGGAGACGATGAACTCGTTGAGGGGAAACCAACTGTTATTTCCTCTGTTGCCCCTGAAGAGACTGCTGATTGTTTTCAAGAAGAAGCTGCAAGCAATGATGTGTTTGGAATTGGCATGGATCATTCCTTGTGGAATCATGATTCGAATATAAATGCATTAAATGGTGAGCATTATATTGATTTTTCCATAAAATGCAGTGTGCATAATCATACTCTTCTCATAGCATAGTGAAACTGAAAATTGTGCTTGCATCTTTAGTATTTGGTTGCAACTGATGATGCATTATTTCAGAAAAAGAGGTTAATCTCAAAGAAGCAAGTAAGGTTGCTGCTGATGGAGTCATTGCTGCCATTTTGGAGAGCAGTAGTGATCGGAGCGCAAAAGAGATCCGCACTTCTTTCCCTGCTGATTCTGAACTCGATATTGGCAATAATGGGCGTAGAATGAACTCGGCTTTGACTAAACAATTGCTTTCTGATGATCTGGAGGACACCACATCTTTTGATGATAAACTTAAGCTTCCTGGTGGCTCAGACTCTCTATTTGTTCTTCCCTCTCTCGATGAAGATCATGTTAGCACCATGTCAAACTTGGTGAATAAAAATGATGCAAAAGAGCGGGAAAAGAGTGTGCCACCTGAGGATTTGTATTTCTATTATGTTGATCCTCATGGACAGATGCAAGGCCCGTTTCTTGGAGCTGATATTATCATGTGGTTTGAAGAAGGCTATTTTGGGCTGGACTTGCCTGTTCGCTGGGCAGATGCTCCTGAAGGTACATCTTTCCAAAGTTTGGGTGACATCATGCCACAATTGAAAACAAGGGGCGGGTATCCCAGTTCTGAGTTGGAGCAATCTGGGGCTTTGGGAGGAATATTGGAGCCTGGTACATCTGCTGCTTCTGCTCCTGAAAATACTGTGCCATCAGCAGTAAGAGACCAGTGTGAGCCTTTGTCTGACATAACTGGTCACTCAAGCCAGCATGCTCAAGCAAGAATGGTTGAGCCTGAGAATCCCCTTCACCTAACATACTCAGAGGGTCAAAGCTTTCATGATTTTGTTGCTCAGGATGAAGGTTTGTTATTATTTCTTATGTTATCTTTCAGTTTGTACAGCAGAATTACAAGTAGAATAATGCACTTCTTATCTTACTGGTAAGGTTTCTTCCTACATCCTGTTAAAATAATTTGTTTTGATTTCCAGAAATTGTTTTCCCAGGAAGACCTGGAAGTAGTGGCTACCCTACAGTGCAGTCATCTGGGAATGGTCATGACCCTCTAGTGAAATCTAATGGTCACCCATCTCTTCCAAATAAATTGACAGAACCTGGTTTACCATATCAAAGTGATAGTAAGTTGCATCCTTTTGGCTTGTTCTGGTCTGAGCTTGAAGCTTCTCAAGCAAGACAGTCCGAGTCAATAGATGTACCTTCCAGTCTCGGAAGGACTGCTCCATATGATGCTATGACTGAGCAAGCTTCTGTTGTAGATAAATGGTCTGATGTTTATAGACATGATATGCTTTCTGGCCCTAACTCATTTGAAGAACCCACTGCTGCTCGTCATTTGTCACTTGTTGAACAAGAGCATAATAATTTCGATCTAGCAGAGCAGCTTATGTCTCGGCAATTTCAGCAGCAGCAGCAGCAGCTCCAGCAACGAAATCTGTTGCCACAATCACGCTTGAATGAATCACTTTTAGAACATGTACCTGGCCAGAATCTCATTCATCATCAGCCTTTGGCCAACCATCCTGTACCAAATATTGAACATCTTTTGGCACTTCAGCTGCAACAACAGCAAATACAACAACAACAACAACAACAACGGCAGATTCAACTTCAGCAGCAACAGCAATTACAGCAACAGCAGCAGCAGTTTCATCAGCAGCAAAAGCTTTTGCAGGAACGACAACAGGCACAAGCTCGACAAATGCTTCTTGAGCATTTGCTGCACAGTCAAATGCCTGACCCTGTCCTTTCACATTCACGTGTTGATCCTATTAGAGCCAACAATGCCCTTGATCAAGTTTTGTTGGAGCAGCAACTTCTGCATGAGCTACAACGGTCTCATCATCCCCAACGGCACTTTGTTCCTGCTGTAGAACAGTTTAATCAAGCAAAATTTGGTCCGATGCCACAACAAGATCAGCAGAGAGATTTATTTGAGCTATTATCAAGAGCACAACATGGGCAAATGCCATCGTTAGAGCATCAGATTCTTCAGGAACAGCTGCAAGCAAGGCAGTTGCCTCTAGGCTTGAGACAGCGAATGAATGTGGAAGAAGAGAGGCATATCGATTCTCTTTGGCATGGTAATGAAAATGATCAGTTCCTCAGGAATTTTGCTGGTAATCACAGGTCTCACTCTTCTGGAATTAGCCCGTTGGACTTCTATCAGCATCAGCAAAGGCCAGTGCATGAGGACCAGCTGAGTCATCTTGAGCGAAGCCTTTCATTCCAAGACCGAGTGAGGCAAGGCCTTTTTGAACCTGCTTCAGTGCCATTTGAAAGGTCCTTGTCTATGGCTGCTGGTGCTTCAGGGATGAATATGGATGTGGTGAATGCTATGGCTCATGCCCATGGTTTAGATATGCAGGAGTTGAGTGCACGAATGCAATCTTCTGGTCAAGTGCTTTCTGGCAGCCATGGCCACCCGCATAATCCTCATCAGACTATGGTTCCTAACCAGTTCCACATTTCACCTCATGTTGACGCAATTGAGGGCCACTGGCCTGAAAGCAATGGACCACTAGCTAATGACTGGGTGGAATCTAGAATGCAACAATTGCACATCAATGCTGAGAGGCAGAAATGGGAGTCTGACATTAAAACGACCCCTGAAGATCCAAGTTTATGGATGTCAGATGGGTTGGATGATGACAAGTCCAGGCGACTATTAATGGAATTGCTCAATCAAAAAGCAGGCCATCAGCCTTCTGATTCACTACACATGAATGATGGAATACCTTTTGATAAGAGGCCATTGTCAAGCCCATATTCTGGTTCAAGTTCTTCAGATCACCCTTTTACTATTGCTTCAGATCGAGAAGCTGGTTTGAACAACTCATTTGTGATAGGGTCTTATGGTTCTAATGCTGGTGAACAAGCAGAGATTTCTCCAATGGAACAGATTGGCAATTTGGGAAGCAACGAAAAATTATTATTTAGATCTGAATCTGGAGCAACATTTGAGAGTAATTCATCTTTATTGGGCATGAATGAGGCTGCTCACGTGGCTCTCAAAGATTCTAATTTTGTTGACAACTCATCTATTAATAGGGATTACCTAGAGGTAGAAGGTAGGATGTATGGATCGAAGGGTCAGGGTGTGCCAAAGAATTCGGTTAATGAGATTCACAATGGCATAGCAGAGCAGACACGGGTGGCTGCTCCAGGTCATGGAGAGGTCCCAGTTAATGCTCTCAGCAGGCACTCTTCCCTTGGTGTATCTGGTAAGTTTCTTTTGATTGTTCTTCTGAAACTCGAGCTTCTTTTAAATATTTTTCTAAATATTCTTACTGTTGGGATGCAGGATTTTACGATGAAAAGCTTGGACCACAAAATTCTTATAGTGAAGATATTCCGATCAATCAGTATGTCCCCTCATTATGAATTCTTTTTTATATTGATCAAAGAAACTTTTTACTCATTGGGATTACCTTAGCTTAAACGTATTTATGTGAGCTCATTCCAACTGAATTCACACATGGGGCATATGTTAATTCTATTCACTTTTCCTGCTCAACAGAGTCCCTGCACTATCCAAAGGACCAGAAAATATATTGTTGAGAAGGCCACCTGTTCCTCGAGCTTCATCATCACAAGAAGGGTTGTCTGAGCTCATTACTGATACAGTTCTAAGGGGGAAAGGTTCAAGCGGTGTTGAGGGTATGCTTTCCATCTCCCATATTTCACTTTCACAAACCTCTTCTTAGGAAATTTGTATTCTGGTGACTATTTGTATGTACATCCCAACTACTAAAGTACTAATAATTTCAACATGACATGTTTAGGGGGGAATCCGGCAAACCAAGGAGCATCTGAAATGTCATCTGGGAAGAAAGATGCACGTTTCCGGCGGACCTCATCTTGCGGGGACGCGGATGCATCAGAACCATCATTTATTGACATGCTTAAAAGTAATACAAAGAAAATCCCTGTTCCAGAAGCTCACTCGACAGCGGCAGGTTCAGAATCAGGGGACGGAGCACAAGGGGGGAAAGGAGGTAAAAAGAAAGGGAAGAAGGGAAGGCAAATTGATCCAGCTCTCCTTGGTTTTAAGGTAACGAGCAATCGGATTATGATGGGTGAAATCCAACGGATCGAAGATTAACCAATTGAGTTTTTGCAAAAAAGTTGCTGTAATTTCTTTTGTATATTGCTGATTTACTAGTTGTATAGGTTCACATCAATTGATCTTTCTTTCTGCTTTTTAACCTTTTTTTTCCTTTCCTTCACTTTACACCCACGGGTGTGTAGAAATGCCAAACCTGAAAATCCTGTTAGGTTTAGTATAGATTGTCCGGATAAGAGAAAAATCTTTACTGCGAGATGAGAAAATGTTAATGTCAGGCATATTTTTCTAGATTAATTCTATTGAGTTCCATCATTTTTTAAATATTTATTTATATATATATATTTTTATTTTTTTTTTCTATTGTAGACAATTAATTCTATTACAGAATACTAAATATGGTTTAAGCAGGACCATCCGAACCGGTAAAATAAGAGATTTACAGACTACTTTCACGCCCCCTTTTAGATGGAGCTAAGGAAGCCATTGATCTCTAAAGAGTTGGATAACTGTTTTACTCATGATCCATTCCAAATCAGAAGATGATAAACCTGCTTCATTGGCTATATAAGATATTGCTTCTTTTGCTCCTCTATAACCGCATTCGGGAACAACAAATGGGAAGTCACTGCAATATTTTCAATCTCATATTTTATTTGGCAGATTAAGAGGGGAAAAAGAAATTAGTAATTAATAAAATGAATTTACCTTCCCCACATCACACGGTTCGCGCCATAACTTGAGACAACTTGGGAGAAAAGAGATGATAAATCTTGATATGGGTATGGCATTCTTGATACCCTGAATAGGGCACTAAATTTTATGTATACTTGTGGGAATTTGGATAGGTTTAGAAGCTGAGAGAAGCTATTAGTTTCATCATCATTTCTGCAAGAACAAGCAATTTTTCATATGGCTGAAGAATGAAAAGCTTTATCGAATAAGGTCACGTTTGGCAACAGTTTTTTGAGTAGTGACAGCGTAACATTTACTATCTGACCAACGCTGTGGAAACAGGTGATGCTACTAAAACAATGAATTTAGCCAAAGAAAGCTTAAAGCTAAATAAGTAGGAAAGAACAACTTACGTCGGTGGTTTGCAGAAACCCAAATGATCAAGCAATACAACTGTAGAAGGAAATTCTGTACATAATTCCTGAATTTCTGCAATATGAAGATTAAGTCCCTGAAAATGTTATTCCGTCAGCGTAATCTCGTACGAACAAACTAATGTTGTGGTCATCCTTCTTGAGGGAGGGTTACAGGTTCAGGAATTATATGTAATAATACCTTAAAACACATGAAACCAACGGGTACTCCTAATTCTCCTGCTCTAGAAAACAATGCTTTACCGATCTTATTTGTCATCTGCATAGATTCAATCGTCAAAAGCCTAAAACCCTCAAAACACTAGGTCAGTTGATCCAATCATAAATCTAAAATCCAGGCTAACTCTTACCTTTTGGCCAGAAGGCCATAAATATGGATTAAAGCGAACTGCACAATAACCATCCTAACATGAAAAGAAAGAGAAAAAATTGTCACAATGATTTGATTTCTCAATTCTCAAACATATTAATAAGTTATATTATTTTAACATGATTAGACCTTCAAGATCAGTTCTTCCAGATGCTCAAGTCCACTTCCATCTTCTGCAGGATTTGCAAGGCAGCAACCAGCAAACTTATTTGGATATTTCTTCATGACACTGTCCAAACAAAAATTTTTGAGATAGTAAACGTTTCTTACCAATTTAGTGAAAACCATTTAGAGAAAATTTGGAAAAAAGAAAATAATTGGAAACAAGAAAACTAATATCAACTGTTCATTAAAAAATCTGGATTTGCAAATGAAAGTTATTCCAAAGGCGCCCAATTGAGGGAAAAAATCAGATAAAAAGGCAAAATTACGAAATCCCATTTTGAAATTCCTTCACTTTCTCCCATTATTGATTGAAAAACAATGTAAAGATACAAACTTTGAATTGAAAAAGGAAACAAATTTGATATGATGGGAATCTAAAGATCTATAGGATGATGAAGCTAACAAGGTCTTAACCGCTAATTAATTAGAACAATTTCTAGTTCCTTAATTGAACAACTTAAACTTATGTTTCATAAGCTGTAAAGCAATATAATGGCAATTACGCTACACTCGTTTCTTCATAACATTACAATACATTGGTATCATATAATCACCACTATATTGCATTAGAGCTTACCAAATACTGACTAAAGATATGTTCATTCAACCTTTGCATAATGCGAAGCACGCAACAATAGTGATGTATGAATCGAGTTAAAAATTTTGTATAATCTTGTTTTAAAATTAACATACCTTGTTACTAGAGAATGGTCGAATTTATGATTAATGGGCTGCACAATTAATGCACCATCTACACCTGCTTCTTCCATATTCTACAAGAGTAACAAAAGAGCAATGTGAGTTTGAAAAAAGAATTAAGATTTATGACAAAGATTCATCTGAAAGGAATCTCTCTCTAAAAATAATAACTAATGCTCAAAATATCAGAATTACTTGCATAATCAAATAAAGGGTATCACAATTTCTATGTGATTAAACTAAGTAATCATCAATCAACCAATCAAAAAGGAAAATTCAGTACAGAATAGGAATGAACCTTAAGTTTTGATCTCAAAAATTACACAAAATGAACAAGAAAACATAAAATATGTAAAAATTACCTGGAGCAAGAATGCTGCATCACCAGGTAAAGTGGGT
Source organism: Croton laevigatus (assembly GCA_949640765.1). Classification (NCBI taxonomy): domain Eukaryota; kingdom Viridiplantae; phylum Streptophyta; class Magnoliopsida; order Malpighiales; family Euphorbiaceae; genus Croton; species Croton laevigatus. The sequence goes on from CATIWJ010371765.1 coordinate 10,879, forward strand.
TCTTGGCCAGGGAAATAAGGAAATTTATCTGCAGTCTATAAAAACAAATCAGAGAAAAATCAAAATTACAAAAACCCATTTGAAATTCATTTACTTTCTCCTATAATTGATTGAAAAACAATGTAAAGATACGAACTTTGAATTGGAAAAAAAGGATGTGATGGATTTGTTTTACCTCTTGAGGAGATGCCCAAACATGGAGATGTGAATCAATAATTTTAGCAGAATTTGGTTTGATGTTAGGTTCAGTGGCAGTTGCAGAGGTAGCCATTGGAGCTTTGAGTGTAAGTTTTTTATTTGAAAGATTTAATATGGGCAAAGAAGAGAAAGCAACAAGTGAAGAGTGGGAATAGTGAGGGAAGAAAGTACCTAAAATCAAAGGCTTCAACAATCCAATTGCCATCTGGAAGATAATTATGATTTTGCAAATTAAAATTTGGATGGACTTTCGTAAAGGAAAAAGAGAGAGAGAGAAAAAAAAAAGAAGAAAACTTTGATGGATTAAAATTTTTTTAAAAATATTTTCCTCAAAGAATAAAGATGAATTATTCTAGAATAATAAATACTAGTATGTTAAAAATGGACAACAAAGAAAAGATTAACAATTTTATTAATGAATAAAGATTGTATTATTATGTATAAGTGGTAGGACTGGAATATGACCATTTTTTCAATATTGTTACATTATTAATTTATTACTATCATCTTAAAGCAATTCTATAAATAAATAAGGTGGTTGAGGTCCAGCAGAGTTGGTAAATAACCTGCCCTTTTAAGCGGATAAAATTCGAATCTCATCTCCATATCCGGATGCGTGAGTTATATCTATGTGTAGAAAAAAAAAATCTATAAATGAATAACAAGGATTCCACATTCCACACTTAGGGAGATAATGTATGAATATATTATATGAATTAGTGCTAAGAAGACCTGTAATTTGATTACCGTAGTTTAATTGTGGTTTGATTTTCTACAATATAAACTTGCTATTATTTTTGTTTATTTTGTGTAGTATAAAATTCATACCATTCCATTACTTAGCAAGAGAGATTGAAAGAATGCCAAGACACACCTCATAAAATTATCGGAAAAAAAAACTTACCTATTTGAATTTTGCATTTTGATCAAGGAATTTACTAAAAATTGAAGAATGACAAAAAAAAAATAATAATAATATAATAAAATTTATTAAGTTAAAAACTAAAAAGTGAAAAGTATCATGAAATGTGGACGATATTCCAATTTGGTGATTCCTTAGGGATAAATTTGTAATTGTACAAAAAAAAAGATGCAATTTTATAATTTTGACACTACCTTCTGTTTCTTCCATTTTTCATTTTCTAGTTTCTATCAACCAACAACACCGAATATCTACTCTCTTCTACTCTTCCTTCGTCAGTATCAATGGCGGCTTCTCTTACAACTCTGGTAATCCCTTTTTTCCCCTTATTTTCTCAGCAACCAATCACTCTTTTAGTCTCCTTTATCAATCTCATTTTTCTTCTTTTCTTTGCAGCCAAATATTGGTTCTTTATCAGGTACACGAAACGTTTCGCCGGTTAAAGCTCTAAGACCCATCTGTAATAATACATTGAAGCTTCCTGAGAAAGTTAATGTCTTATCGTCTTCATCCAGCTTGTTCTTCGCCAGCTCACTACGTCAAGCTCCTCTTACTGTATCTTCTTCTTCTCAGAGGAAAACCCATCTTAGCTCGATTCGAGCTAGTTCTGAGGTTAGGGTTTAGGGCTTTATGCTTTAATGCTTTAATTATATGTTAATTGATTGTGAGTATTAAATTTTTCCTATTTTTATTTAATTATATTACCTTCCAATTTATTGCCAAAAGTTCGATTTGGTTATTAAATTTTTTAGCTTTATTCATGATTTGTAGGTAGCAGATGTGCAATCCAAAGTGACGAACAAGGTGTTTTTTGATATAAGTGTTGGAAATCCTGTACCCAAACTTGTTGGAAGGATTGTTATTGGATTATATGGTGATGATGTGCCACAAACAGCAGAGAATTTCCGGGCTTTATGCACAGGTTGTATTCTTGTAATAAAATTTGTATTTACTTAGTTGTGTTATCTTTTTGCTTTTCTCCATTTTTTAATTTTGTGTTTCTTTTGCTTTTGGAGGCCTTGGAATCTAATATAATTTAGTTTCAATTTGTTCTCTTGATTAGGTGAGAAGGGATTTGGCTACAAAGGGTCTGCATTTCACCGCGTCATCAAAGATTTCATGATTCAAGGAGGGGACTTTGATAAAGGAAATGTATGTTCTTTCTTTTACACTTTTAGTCTCATCTCCATAACTAAAGTGATTGACTGATTTTTATTTGTAGCTCATTTAACGAACTATTTAGTTGTTGAGGTTTTGTTATAAGTTTGTTTTGTTGTATTATTAGAAGGCTTATTGTTTATTGGTTCTTTTCTCTTGGATCAATTGAAATGGTGCATAGGCAAAAATCCAATGAAAACCATTGGTTATCCAATAAGAACTCGAATGTTTAATATATCAAGCTTAATTTTAAATCTCAAGCTAATTACAGCTTAATGTTCCTATTTAACAAGAGCAACAATATTAACAATATAATGCCTGTTTCTGTCATTAAAAATTTTTATATATGTAGAAAGAGGGAAAATGCATTTCTCTAGAAAAGGAAGTTCTTTTGTCTGTACATATGCATTATCTACAACTTTCAAATACTTTGAGGGATTTACTTCCAAAATGCTAATACTCAGAGGTTGAAAACTTCGCAGGGAACTGGAGGTAAAAGCATATACGGCCGTACATTTAAAGATGAAAACTTCAAGTGTAAGTTCAAGTATCAGTTTGTCGCTCTTACAGTAGGGTTGGAATGCCATCCTCAATAAATATTAAAAACCCACAAGAGTAGTTTCTTTGATAGAGGATGAATAAGGATTGAATTGAAAATTTAATCCATTCTTCATTGTGTTTAAAGCTTAAGCAATTTGAAAAGTTTCAAATTTTCTGCATGATTTGTTGTTTAAACAAACATCTCTCCTTTTGCTGAAGAACTGTGGATTGTTGATTGATGCTTTTGAATTTCCCTTTCCAATCCAAAGCACGCCACCTTTCATCTAACACATTGGTTGATTTGCAGTGGCTCATATTGGACCAGGAGTTGTAAGTATGGCAAATGCAGGTCCCAACACTAATGGAAGCCAGTTCTTCATTTGCACCGTGAAGACCCCATGGTTGGATCAGAGACATGTAGTTTTCGGGCAAGTTTTAGAAGGATTTGATATTGTGAAGTTGATTGAGTCACAAGAGACTGACCGGGGAGACCGTCCTAGAAAGAGGGTGGTGATCAGTGACTGTGGTGAGCTTCCATTGTCTGAGGCATGATGATCAGATTTATCATAGCCGTCCATCCATTTTCTTAAATTTCGGCGATGACATTTTTGTACCATGACTTGAGTTCGAATGTTTTTTCTTACATTGTTGTACTTTATGGAAAATTATTGGAGAGTTTCTCCCTGGAATTTTCGTTCCTCCTTTGTAACGCTTAGATATAATAATAACATTCGTATCAAATAAAAATAGGTTTGTCTATATAAAGTGAACAGTGAGAATAATTAATTTCTTATTGCATAAGTTACTGCTTTCGACCATGGAAATGTTTACAAATTAGAGTCAGGAACTTGCTAAACGCGATCTTAAAATGCAATGATGCAATACTGTTCTGAGATTTCGTTGTGTATATAATTTGAGGAAAAGCTCACAAAAAAAAGGAGTCAAAATAAGCAAGAACTCATAAACATGGCTTCCAAAAATATCTGAGTCAATGAAATTGACAAATTTGACTTCTTAGCAACTCGACTATAAGAGCTCTAGATTAATGGAAAACAACAAGGGAACTTGCTGAAACAGGTTACAGAAATGGAGATACTAATAGAGCTTGGAGTTTGGTGCTGTTGTTCCATGATTCCTTGCAGGAAGAAGAACAAAGAAACTGAAACTAGTGACCAAAATTTTCCTCAGAAACAAACGGATCCTTCTTCTGCTAATATGGAAAGAGGCAAAACCAACATAGCTACTTCTTCTACTGACACTTCCAACATTTCTAATTCCAAAGATGGAGAAGTGAAGCTTAAAGCTATGAAGACCTAAAACAAGTATGCATATTTCAGGTTTTCTCTATGTATAAGGCCTTGTCATAGGATGGTATGCTTTTTTCCTGTTTAGGTGCTGGGAAAATTATTGACCTTTACTTCATGGGTTTCTACTTTTAATTATCTTTTTATTTTAATAGAAGTCTCATGTGTAAGAGTAATAGTGGGAAAAAGAATTCTTGAAATGTTAGCCTTTATATAGATTGTAGAATATTAAAGGGCCATGGATAATATAATAAGTTTTCAGCGCAAGTGAAGTGCATTTATTTTAAGGAGTTGGCAGCCGGTGTTCGAGTCTTCTTAGCAACAAAAGTCTACGTAAGCGGGTGCTTGTGTTAATGTCTTTCAAAAAAAATCATTTAAAATTATGTTTTTAAATGAATTTTTTTTCCTGAAACTACATCACAATGGTGAAGTGACCAACATTTTTACTAACTCTACTAAAGCTTTGTTTCCGGATATCTGCTCACATAACGAGATTCAACGTCAGGAAGTATTATGAGATTGAAGGTCAGAAAGTATTTGTTAAGTGCAAAATACATAAGCCTATGATCATCTTTATGTCTTAAAAAATAGTATTTTTTTTATACTACTTTAATAATAATAAAAGTATTTTTATTTTCATTGGTTATTCTTGACATAATTACCTAAATACTTACGCTAGAGAAACGCACCGTTTTGCG
>CATIWJ010371894.1:0-24047 GCA_949640765.1 Croton laevigatus
TCTGCATGTTCATTGTATTTATTGAAATTAAGTAAATTTTAGGTAGTGATTTATGTTGTCCAACACAATTTTGATCTAGTTTGCGAGGAAATTTAAAGATTATAATAAAAGCAATAGGCCATGCCACGCTGTTAGGTGTTATTATTTTATTTTTACTTAACACTTTTACATTCTTTTTGTTTATTTCTCAGTTAAAGAAAATAAGATGATGAGTCCCTTTTTTTTTTTCTACTTTTAATTTTTATTTATTTATTTTTACTCGAACGAAAGATTGTTTATACTGAGTCCTGAGATCAATTTAATTGGTCTTCAGTTCACAGAATTTGTCTCTGTACTATAAATTTCATAAGATTATAAATTCAATGGTTTTAATTATTTTATATTTAATTTACAATACAAAGTTAAATTCTCTCAAATGTGGACCCATGAAATTAATTTCAAAATTAAATATAACCAATTTATCATTGGAGTCGGAAAAAAAAAAAAAACTAGTCTCAGAGCAAAATAGCATTTCCCAAATAAGATTTGTCAATGTTGTCAAAATTAATAATGTAATTGATAATTGTGCAAAATTATTCTGAGGATTAAAAATTTCAGTTTTAGAAATATATTTTTATTCTGAGCAGTTTTCAAACTAAAATTAAAGGAAAAAAAAAAAAAATTGGTCTTAAGAAAGAAATAATTGGTCTTAAAAAAGAGTCCCCTTTTTTCTTTTAAATTTTTTTTTTTGACTCGAATGAAAAATTGTTGATACTGAATTCTGATATCAGTTTCATCGGTCTTCAGTTTACAGAATTTGTTTCTGTATTATAAATTTAATATGCCTATAAATTCAACGATTTTAATTATTTTATATTTAATTTATAATTCAGAATCAAATTCTTTAAAATATGGATCCATAAAATTGATTTCAAAATTAGTATAAATAAATTACTGTTAAAGTAAAATAAAAAATAAAAAAAAAACTAGCAAGGGTCTCTTCGCGAGCAAAATATTATTTCCCAAATAATGTAATTGATAATTGTGCAAAATTATTCTGAGGATTAAAAAATTCAGTTTTAAAAATATATTTTTATTCTGAGCAGTTTTCAAACTAAAATTAAAGCAAAAAAAAAAAAAAAAAAAAAGAAAAGAATTGGTCTTAAGAAAGGAATAGAACTTCTGGTGGAAACCAAAATTAAAAAATTCAACTTTAAAAAAAAAAAATATTCCATTTAAAAAAAAAAATTTTTAAAAGGGCATTGTTTTTTTTCCCATTATTTTGAAAATATAATATGTGTGAAGCCAAGGAAAAAAGCTGCTGCTCCACACACAGGCCCTGAATTTTCCATTCAAATATTGTGTTGTGTTCTCTCTCCACCTCACTTTCTCGCAAACCAAACAGTCCTTCTTCCCTTTGAGCATCTGCTGTAATAACTAATAAGCTCCCTTCATACTACATTCACAGTATGTGTATTTGCTTTTTCTCTACTATTTATTAAGGTTGGTGTATACATGTTTGTTTCTTCATTTGAATTTTGAAGTTTCTCTTCACTTTTCTCTCTTCTTATTAAAGCAAAAGAAAAGTTCATATTGTAATTTATTTTTTTAGCTTTCTACAATTTCGAATTCTCTGCATCTTCTACTAATGTTTCGAGATCGATCTCTAGACTTTTGGTTCATTTCCTTTTTCATTTTTTTTTTGACTTAGTCAAGGTAATTACTAGTATTTTTTTTTCCTTTTCTGGTGATTTCTGAGATATTTTGTGTTAAATTGCGGATAATCCTGATTCTCTACTAGATCGGTGGAGATTTAGCATGTTCGGCGGATTTTAATTTAATGCATTGCTTGGTTGCTGAGAAAATGTGGAAAACAGGCGGAAATGGAGGCAAATTGTCCTCCTCCTCTTCCTTATTCATCATCTTCTTCTTGTCTCTTTCTCTTTCCTCTGCTTTTTGCTCTTAGCAACCTAATGGCATGACTATTAAGTATTGTAGATATTAAATTGGTTTGGTTTCTGTCACAGCCAGTTTTGCATAATTTCAAGTTCATTAGAATTTGAAGATGAGTACTCCGGTTAAGAGTTTGATGAACTGATTCAAGTCCTAAACAATTGTAATTTCTCGGTTACAGATTTCATTGATACCTCGTGTTGCTGACTGGTATTGAAGATTTTTCCATGTGTTGGGGTTGGATTAGTCTGCTGAGTTGTGAATGGTGACCGAGTGTATTGAACAGTACTTAGGGTCTTTTCCCACAGTTATGGTCCCCTCCTCCATTACGCTAATAATATAAGTTGCTAAGTGGGGTCTTTTGATAAAGCTTGGTAGGGGAACTTTCTTGCTGAAAACTGAATTCTCACCTTTTTGATTTCTCTTTATCTAATGGCATCTATGGGAACTCTATCCTCAGGATTGGAGAACATGTCCAGCAAGTCCCAGGCCCGGCCTTCCTTTCAATCAATCAAGTCATTGCCAGTTGATATTAGGTTTACTAGCTCATCAGCAAATGATCAGTTGGAAAAATCAAATGTTGTGAACGTAGAAAATAGTGATGCAATCTGCTCGAGCATTCCTGATTTTGATGATCTAAACAATGTATCAGTTGATGGATTTGGTAATGATGCCAACGAGGATTCACCATACAGTGGAAAAAATGCCATCTCCATTGAAGACAGGTCCTCTTTGGTGGACGAGGATTCGGATGCTATTGCATCACCTTCACCTTCAGTCTCTACATCTCATACTGAACATAGGTGGGGTGATACCACCTCGTATGCTAAGAAAAAGGTATTTATTTTGTAGGATCAGAATATTAGTTTTTGGGTTGGTTTTGGTGAAACTAGATGTGGTTGCATATCTGTAGCCATGTTGTATTGAGGTGAACTGATGGGGGTCTAACGAGTCACCTTTTTTTTTTTTTTCTGATCTTGGTTTCCTACTTTACTGTTTTAGAAACTCCAGTCTTGGTTTCAACTTTCGAATGGGGATTGGCAGCTTGCGAAGATCATATCAATTTCAGGGACTGATTCTGTTATTTCGATGCCTGATGGGAAAGTAAGTAAAATCTTTCTGAATGGTTTCAGAGACATTTTGGTATTAGATTTGGGTATTTGATTCAACTCCTCTGTGTTCAATTATAGGTTTTAAAGGTGGAATCTGGAAATCTAGTGCAAGCAAATCCTGATATCCTTGATGGGGTAGATGATCTCATGCAGCTTAGCTACTTAAATGAGCCATCGGTGCTGTACAATCTTCAGTACAGATACAATCAAGACATGATTTATGTAAGTGATCATATCACTGAAATGTTTCTTCTGATTGATTCACTACTATATTGCTTTGCATAATACCTTGGGGATCAATTTGTATTATTTAGACAAAAGCAGGGCCAGTGTTGGTGGCTATCAATCCCTTTAAGGAAGTCCCTTTATATGGCAACAAGTACATTGAGGCATATAGGAACAAATCTATTGAAAGCCCACACGTGTACGCCATTGCGGACACAGCCATTAGGGAAATGATAAGAGGTACTGGTCTTTTTGATAAATTTTTATCTTTTGATGTTTCATAAGTTTAGTGAAAATCTTATTTGGATTCTTGTTCTCTCCAGATGAAGTAAATCAATCTATCATCATAAGGTTAGCAGAATCAAGTCCTTTACTGTTTCTTTTGTGATTTTGTTATTCAGTTTTTTTTTGTATGGTGCTTGTGAGTGAAGTTGACTGCTGTTGTCTTTACCCAGGTAGTTAGGGCAGTTTTTTCTTCTAACTTTATGCTTCCTCGTGCTTTTTTATGTATATCTCTTAATTCATTAGTGGAGCGCTTAATACCTTAATGTTCCAAATAGTTTAACAAGGAACAATTGACGAGGGATCATGTGCATCAAATTATGGCTGTAACTGAATGCAGAAACCTTCCTTCCTGTTACACACATTGTCATTGTTAGAAGTGCAATTAAATTAAATTCATGATAGCAAAAAGCAAAGGATCCTGAGAAGAAAATAGTCCTACTTTTCCGCTTGTCTTGTCTATTAAATACAAATTCTTGTGGCAATTTTCTCTTTATGAGCTCCTAGGAAGTTCATCAGGATATGTTTCTGAGTGAGTGCTTTTGAGTTGTTTGTTTTTGAGCAACTTGATTTTAGAAGGTAGGCATATGGATTTGTTATCAACTTAATTGCTATTTGTTTGAACATTTATTCATCATTTCGTCCTTTTACTTATGTTGTAAAGAAAATTGCCATAGTTTTCATTGGTAAGGGGATAAGCATGTGATTGCAATTGGCTGCAAAGTATGTAACTTCTCAAGTCACAAGCCTCAAAATCATAATTGAATGGAAAAGAAAACGAGTCGTATCTTCATTCATTTGAAGTGGAGGTTACTTATATACTGAAACAAGTGGTTGTAGTTCCCTGTCATCTACTTCTGTATTGTTTCTTGAGGACTAAATTCTGCCCTTCTTTATTTTAGATATGTAAAAGTCCTTCCCTTTTGACTTATTGCTTCTGGCTCTACTGTTGGATACTTAACTGCAGTTATGCAATACTCCCTCCATTCCACTCTTAAGTGTCATTTTGGTCTTTGCACATAGATTAAGAAAATCACTCTACTTATCTACCACAGTGTTATTAAAATTTCATTGTAGTTACATAAATAACCTTCAATTTATAAACAAACTAATATATCTACTTGAGCAATATCTTTCCCATACAACTTGAATGAGGGTAGAATGGAGACAAGTTGCAAATAAAAGACGAGTGACACTTTAATGGAACATAAAAAAGAGAGAAAAATAACACTAGTGGAATGGAGGGAATATATCATACATAATGGCAAAATATTTTATACCTTGCAATTTGCTTTGGATTTTTTAGACAAAACCTGTTGTTGTTGATGATTTGTGGAATTGTCATTCTAGTGTTAGGAATGATGTTTGGAGGGGTTTGCAATGCCCATCCTTTCTAGTTAGGCCATGGGTGAGGAGAAGAGTTTGTACTAGGTTTTGTTATCCTGTTATTCTTTAGTAGTTTTTATATTGTAAAAAAATAAAATCTTGTGCTGAAGTTTGTGGCTTATGTTGAATTTCAGGGAATCGTACTGTAATGAATAGTATATGTGCTGAAGGATGAATCCCTATATATTAAACTCAAACTATTGTAGTCTATATGGTGTTGAAGTTAGGGCGACTGTAAATGATCGTGACCCATCCGTTCTCTGTATGATTGGGGATAGTGGCAGCGCCACATTGAATGAAGGGTGTCAAATGAACTAACTGATTTTTTTTTCTCCTTTTATCTTTGACCCCATTTAAAATTGAGTAGAAGAGCTTGATTTTGAATAAGAAAAAGTGAGTTGTAGATCTTTGGAGAAACATAGATGATGATGGAAACAGTAAGAGAGCAATTAGTGGAGGAAATGGCATAGGCCTAGGTGCTAGACAGATTTAGTATCTAGAATTATTTTTATTAAATAGACTTGTAATTTCTTATTCCTTAGTTTCATTTATGAATTTTCTTTTTCCTTCAAAGTTAACTGTTATTATTTTTTGGGAGGGAGTTGTTAATTGTGTTATTTAGACTACAAAGTCAGAATTAAAGATATTTGAAATCAATGTAATTTTTGTTTAGGCTCCAAATAATGAATAAAATAATATTTCAAAATAAATGATGTTATTTTATAATTAAAAATTGAAAAATATGGTGGTTGAACCATAATTCAGTCACTGTTAGATCTATTGCTTGTTCTTCGTTATTTGGATCATTTGTTATTTTGCACTGAAGAATAAATTCAAGAACAGTGAACTTCTAATGTTTTTGTAGTATGATAGTTAGCTTGCTTGACAGTTAAATTTGACAAAAATAAATAATAGTTCTAGCTCCACCACTGATTTTTTTTTTTGCTATTTATGAGAGTTGAACATTTGATGAGAATAAAATTTTTTCTTTGATTCTTTGGAACCCATTTTTTGTTTTTCCGAATTAAAAAGTAGTTGAGAAACTAATTCATGACATGTGAAATAGTAACATGTGGAAACTGAGAAGCAAATCCTTCTAGTTTGCCCTGGCACAAATGTGGAAAAATGGGCATACAGATACAGGGATAACCCACTTCCAAAAATGTAGGACATGACCACGAGGGGAAATGTGTACATACGTAAATAAAGGGGCCAAAGAATATCATCATTTGAACGTCTAACAAATTTTGTAAAAAAGATATGGAACAATGAAAAGAAGTTCTACAAACTCTACATTAAAATCCATTACATGTTCCTATTCATAAGAAAGGACATTGATGATCCATTCAAAATTCAGTAACTGGTAGGATGTCTCCTTTGATTGCTCTCTTTTCATCTAACTTGAGGAATGATACTGTACATGGCTATCAGCTATGGTTTCTTTTGTGTTCTTCCTCTGTCCGTAACTTCTTATTTCCTTGCATTTCAATTTCAAGTTTCTAATTTTTTAAAATGCTAGACACACATTTTGGCTGGACACACGTTCCCAATTTTGCTTTAGTTATGGACATGGCCTTAGGTGCTACGAAGTTATCCCCATCCCCTCCCTTATCTGTGCTTCATAGTCCAGTTTTAGGTGCTACGAAGCTATGATCTTTATTATCATTTATAATTATCTAATGCAGAATAAGTTTGTAATGTTTTTTTCACATTTTTTTTTTATCTTGTTTTGCCCAGTGGTGAAAGTGGGGCAGGAAAAACTGAGACAGCAAAGATAGCAATGCAATATTTGGCTGCACTTGGTGGCGGCAGTGGGATAGAATATGAAATATTGAAAACCAATCCCATTTTAGAAGCATTTGGCAATGCAAAGACATTAAGGAATGACAACTCTAGTCGCTTTGTAAGTAACATGCTTTTTGTTGAAAATCTTCAAGTTCTTTAAATCACTTTATTTATCCTTAGGTGAAAGTGGTGATATCATCCAGAATCGAAAATTACTTGTTGAAGTTATCTCACTTTTGATGCTTTATATATCTGTATTGAACTGATTGCAGGGAAAGCTGATTGAAATCCATTTCAGTGAAACTGGAAAAATATCGGGTGCCAAAATTCAAACTTGTAAGGTCACTTGAATTATTGAGGTTTTGAGATGGTATTTTATCCATTTCCAATTTCAATTTTTGGAAATTTACTTACGCTTGGTTTTGACTTATGTTCTGCTCCTGTTTGGTACACCGCACACAGTTTTACTTGAAAAGGTAATCAGTCATATCTCTGTTGTTTGACTGTGTCATTACCGTTTGTTTATATTGTTTCCAATTTAATCTTATCTTATGAACAGTCTAGAGTGGTCCAGTGCATGGAGGGAGAAAGGTCATATCACATATTTTATCAGCTGTGTGCTGGGGCCCCACCTGCCCTTAGAGGTATTAGTGCCACGAATCTTTGTCAAGTTTGTTGAATTTGCTGCATATGGAGGTTGCGTAGAGTAATATTTTTTGATAGGCATTTTATTGTGTGTTTAATTGTCCAGAGGAATAATTACTTTTAATAATGCACAGAAATGATGATTTCTGCTTTCCAAAATTTACCATTTTTAGCCACTTTTCTTCTTCATTGTACTCTCTCTCTCTCTCTCTCACTCTTATGATGTTACTATTACCATATACAAAAATGTAAGCATAATTTACAGTTGACAAAGGTGCCACTATTCCAGCTCAATGTTTTAATGGGTGTTATTAGTGCTTGGGTCCACTGGACATCAGATTTTTTTTCTTTTAATATACATAATTTCTGATGTCATTTGTTTTCATAAATGGTGTTACTGCTTTTCTGAGGTGGTTGGTTAATTATAGTTTTAAAATGGTTTAATCTGTTGTGAAACAGAGAAGTTAAGTTTGAAGACTGCAAGTGAGTATAATTATTTGAGGCAGAGCAACTGTTATTCAATCAATGGGGTTGACGATGCTGAACTCTTTTGTGTTGTTAAGGTAAAATCTCTTCAATTTTCTTGCTTTTATCTTTCATTACTTGTATTCTGTGGGCTTAGTATTTTGTTTTGGTTGACAATCTCATTGCTTGGTATCTCAATTTTCAGGAAGCTTTGGATGTTGTTCATGTCAGCAAGGAAGACCAAGAGGGTGTATTCACAATGCTTGCTTCGGTATTGTGGTTGGGAAACATCTCATTTACCATCATTGATAATGAAAATCATGTGGAACCTGTGATTGATGAAGGTGAGATTCTTCAATAAGTAAAGATAAATAATTTTATGAATGTTGAAAGTTTAATTTTGATGTTTATTTTACTTGCTACATGATATTATGCTTATGCTGTAGATATTGCAAAAAGCAGGAAGTTGGCTAGAAAAGTTGTTGGCTATAATTAGGGATATCAATAGCTCTCAATGAATGTTGAAACCATCCCGAAGGGGAAAATTTGGAAAAAACATTTTGAAAATAGTGCTTTACTCATTTGGTGCCTCTTCATTTAGCACCCCCCTGAATCTCTTAAGGGACAGCCTTTAATGTCGGTGTTATTTAATTAGTCAATTTTATCTACCTGTCTCACTAAATTAACTCACTGTTAATGGATCGAGTTAATTTTCTCATTAGATTCAAGGTAGAAATGCATTAACTATAATGCTGAAAATTATATTTTTTCTACATTCTGGCTACGTCATGGCTAAGTAATGTGTTATTTATGACAGGAGAGAAAGATGTATTCAGTTGAATTTCTAATTTTTCTGATGAATTATCTCATGGTGATATATCAAAATTCTCTTTATTTGTACTGTTTGATGTGGCATTAAATAATTGATCTCAATAGTTCTGAATGGACAACTTATACCAGTTTCTGTACAAACAACACTGATTTCATCTGCTCTATACTTCCATTATCTGCTTCCTGCTCTCTTGTTATGTGTTCTTTGCTACGACTGCTCACTTCATCTTCATCTGTAAATATATTCCACATTACTTTTAGCATGTAGATTAAGAAAAAGTTTCTGAAAGAAGTATAGTTTGTTTAGTGTACCAACTTTACCTTCATTAAAGTAAGAAAATGGACGACTAATGTGAGTAATTTAGATGCATTGTTTTCAAAACAAACTTTGAGCTTGCTAGCTTTTTTAACTTGAAATAGATAAGGACTTTTTTTTTGTGCTCCATAATAATGACTTTTTTTGTGCAGAGACAGGTTTATTAATATTCTTTTCTTTGATATTTCTTTACTTTTGCGGTGGTGGAGGGAGATTTGGAGGATGGTGGTAACCAATGATTGTGCTGAAGCCTGTGTTTTTTATGCTTCAGGTCTTACTACTGTTTCCAAATTAATTGGATGTGAAGTTGGGGCACTTAAGTTAGCATTATCAACTCGTAAAATGAGAGTGGGGAATGATAGCATTGTCCAAAAGCTCACTTTATCACAGGTAAGAAAATATTTAGGAATGCGTCAAATTTTTTCCCTATCTTGCTCATTCCAATCCTAGCTTTAGATGATGTGATATTATAATCTTAAGGGAGCATGAACTTAAATTTTGGCTGCTTCTGTTAATATAATGGATTGTTGCTCTCATATGAATTTAGAGAACTATTCCTCACAATCTGGCTGTTGACATTCAAGAGTCCAAATTCATATATCCCCTCATTGCAATCCCTTCGTTTCAACATAGGATCTAAGTAAAGTCTAAGTCTCACATCTAGGATCATAAATTTTCTTGAATTTGTGCGTGGAATTTGCTCTCTCTAAATAATTTTTACCCCACAAAATTTTTTGGAAAACTAGTTTTGCTTATTTTTATACAATGTTTACGAACTGAAATGCTGAATGTTGGACCATCATCCTCGTGCTGCATTAAATTGATTGGGACAGTCCATGAACCTAGTTAGTTATGTTAAATGGATGATTATTTGTAGCATGTATGTATGATAGAGGAAAGAACTGGACAGCAATGAATAGATTAAGCCTAGCAAGACGAAATAGATTCCAAAGGAGAAATATGGCTTGCTTCTTTGATTAATTGATAAAAGAGACACGGTTAAGATTTACAATGGTGATTGAGATGGAAACTACAGCCTAAACCATTACATAAGGAAAAGTAAAGATAATTTAGTCTCCAATTGTACCGAGCCAAGAAACAGAATGTTTCTACACAGATAGTCTGCCAAAAAGAGAATAATTTCTGAGATGATCCGAAAGAGGGTCTGCTGCTCGCTATATGCTGTTGTCCTCTCTTTCTGTGTAACAAACTTTGACATCTCTTCTTTCTTCAATGATTAATTTTCTGCACATAACCCCTATGCCTTTCTCCAAACTGATGCCAGTCTTAGCTCTCTTTGGATATACCTTGAATGATTTTGGATCAGGCTCATTCCTATCAATTTAACTCAAAGCTCTCACACGTGGCAATGAAAAATTAGTTCACGGATATGCAAATTCACATCAGATATATTTGTGGCTTGCATGATACCTACCATAATTTAGGTGCTATATTGCACTTTAAGAATGTGTTACCGTCTCTCCCCCTCCCTGAATGCGTGTGCAAATTCTAACATGTCATGGTCTCTGCATATTTCTTGTTTGGAGGAAATTATTGTAACATTTTCTTTATCACTGCTGTGCTTCCATGGTAAATGAATTGTATCTGTTATAACATGGATTCAGAAAGTCCCTTAATGTGGTAATTCATATTTTGTGAATTCATGTAAACTTGTGATTTTAATGTTCTGTTTTATGAATTTCTTCATGTTGAATGGATAATGGTGTTATGTTCCTAAACATCTTTCCTCCTTTTTTAATGAGTTTATATGTTGGAAGTTCAAATGTTTTTAATTTAGGTTAAGATGCCTTACATATATGGTTATCCTCTTTTGTAAAGATTCATATCCTCTAAGTTAGCAATAATAATATTCTTGCTCATTTAAAGACCCCAAGACAACAGAATATTATACTTATGATCAAATGATTTGTTTTTTTTATAAATTTAGTAAATGAAAGGAACCTTTTGTAAGTGATGAGCCTATTGACCTTTATTTTCAGGCAATTGACACCAGAGACGCCTTGGCAAAGTCAATTTATGCTTGTTTATTTGAGTGGTTGGTTGACCAAATCAACAAATCCCTTGCAGTTGGCAAAAGACGAACAGGAAGATCAATAAGCATTCTTGATATTTATGGATTTGAATCATTTGAAGTATGTTTCATTCAACTATCTTCTTTCTCTCTATATATTCTGTGAATTCACTTAATCATTTTTGAAGCATTATGTTTTTACAGAGGAATAGTTTTGAGCAATTTTGCATAAATTATGCAAACGAGAGATTACAACAACATTTCAATCGCCATTTATTCAAGTTAGAGCAAGAGGTAATTAGTAGTTTTAATTTCAGGGGTTAGAAAAATCGACTTCTTGCATGGGTTGATTTCAATAAAGGTGTCCTCACAATCAAAATATTATAACTACCATACAAGTTTTGAATTTCCTGTGAAAAAATAATTATTGTAACTGCTGTACAATTTAAAAACATCCTTGTGGAAGGTTTAAATTCTAACTAATTGTGCCAGTTTTTACCATATAAGCCAGCATTGAATTTGACTCTTCTTATCCCAAATTAAAGCACATCGTACAGATCAGTCCCAAATGAATTTTTTCTAAAAAGGAATTATTAGACAGAAGAAGAGTATTGGATGGTGGAATTGTTTTGAAATTCGTATAAGCACACCTGGCAGACAAACAAGAACACAAGTGGAAACCCTTTTGTGAGACTGACATGATTTGTTAACAAGAAAGAATTCCCTTTATCATTAAGGTGTGATTTAGGTTAAGAAGAGGAAATAAGGAAACAGCTGTTGACCATTGTTATCAAAAGTATAACTTGGCTATATATCCACCATAATATTGCATTCTCTCTCTAGTAATCTTTGTGAGATATGATGAATGCTAAAAAAAAAATTTGGTATGTTCTTGGAACAGTTTGTGATTCTTATAGACAAATTAATGTAGTATGATGATTACCTTATGATTATATAAAACTCATTACTCAAGTTCTTTGTGGAAGGCATAACAAGTGTCAAATATCATGTGTGGAAGTTTTGTTTGTTTCTATAAGGTGGACTCTGGATGTACTTTAAGTGGTACCAATTCAGAAGAAAAAAACAAAAAAAATTGAATAGGCGTGTAAACACTTTTTATTTTTTAATTGAAATTAATTTCAAACAATGTGATTTCAAATTTTTACACCAGTTGAATGTTATATAAGATTCATGGATAGCAAACCTTTCAGAATTTTGTTTAGATACTGCATGAAGGCTCCCATTGTCTTTTCTGCATTTCTGCAGCACTAGAGTTGAAGAGGGGGTGTCAGTGGGGTTTGAGCATGGCATATGCCTTACCTACAGTTTATAGATTGCAATATGTAATGTTCTAGGAAAATTTTCAAAAATAATTGGACTTGGCTTGATATTGTTGAAAAGATACCAGGATAAAGATTAATATTTCAGAGTGATTTATCAGGTATTAGTTTGACTTGTACATAGGTAATAGATTTTGGATCTTTAGTAGCTTCTCATATGTTAAGCTTAGAGAGGTTTGTGACATAGTCATGGTTCTTTTTAGTTGGTAGCTCTAGCATGAGCTTCTACTCAGGATTCGGTGGGAACAAAGATTGTTGAGAGACTGGATACCTGAATAAAGAACATTCTGGTAAATGTACTATTCTTTATGCTGTTGCCTCTGTTTAAAATCCTTGTACTAGTGGTGGATAAGACAAAAGATGAGATATTTTCTTTGATCTCTTGTGGAGGGATTTGGTGGCAAGTTTGTAGGCCTAAGAATCTCAAGGGTAGGTAATGGGTGGAAATTTAGGATTTGAAATTTTGATTCTATAGGAAAATATCTTAGTTTACTAAGCCTTCCCCCTTTGTCAAATTTTTATTGGTGATGACACTTGAATTAGTCTCTAAAAAGATGCTTGGTATCATTAGAAACCTTTTTCCCCTAATCCCTTGTCATGGAACTTGCATTTCCGTTGGATGATTAATAACTTGAAGGTGAGATTATATATTCCGTGATTGTTTTATCTCTGGATGTGCACATTTTCTTTCTTCAAGGGTAGGTAACAGATTCACATTCTTTTTTTATTCTTCTTTTTAGTTTAAGAAAGGATAAGGCTAATGTTATGCAACCTTATACCAGAATAACAATAATGCCACCAACCAATTAGTGAATGTAATAAAACCTTGGCATTGCTCAGGCTTATTTAATATATATTTTTTTTCCTTCTCTAGGAATACATTCAGGATGGAATTGACTGGACCAGAGTTGATTTTGAAGACAACCAAGGATGTCTCAATCTCTTTGAAAAGGTAAAGAACTTGCTGGTGAAACATCTCGTAGTGCATTACTTCACTAAGGAATACAATTTCACTTTCTATTGAAAAGTGCCTTTGAAAAGGTGAAGAGCTTGCTTCTGAATATTCCCGTGTGTGACTCACTGAGGAATACATATATACTTCTACTGTAAATTGCCTTGTAGATCCTGTAAATATTTGCCATGCTATGGTTTTGAAAATTCACTTTCTTGTGAATGCCTAATAAAAATCATAGAGCTTTAATCAGGCTGGACAGGTCTGGATGGCCTGTGGGTAACAGTGCCAAAGGTCTGAGCTTCTTACTGGCATTGAGTGCTGTAGCACTGGGTTTTGACCAAAAAATTCAATGCCTGCTTTAATTCCATGCTGGGATCAGATTTATCAGGTGCCAAGCCTGAGTTGGACCCAGAAACCTAAATGTATATAGAGAATAATTCTTACATTTTTTTAATATTTTCATTCTGCTATATCAAATATGGATTATTTATATTTTATGTAAAAATGTAAATACTAATACATGTTACAATAAAGAAGTTAAATATTTTGTCAAAAAACGATGTAAAAAATTTGGGTTGAATGACTTGTCCTAGCGGCGAAGGTGTGGTGGCCAAGATGCTTTGGTCTAGGGTTGGAACCCCATCATGTCCCCTTTGCAACTATTGGCGAAAAAAACAAAGGAAAAAAATTCTGGGATGGTCAGAGCTTGGACCCTACAACTTTTTGCTAGCCTTGGGCTTAGATATCCAGGCCAATTTCCAACCTGATTCTGCTTAGAATTCTAGCCCTTGATTTTATCCTTGAGCCTGGCCCATGCCCAGTAGCCACACCCTTAGGCATAATTTTCATTTTATCATGCTATTTATTGAGGTGCAAGGGAAACAATTCCATAATTGTAATGGGAAGAATTGGGTTTTATCCTACTTGTGTAGTCAATTTGCCACCTTTCTGTGCCAGATATCATTATTTTACTTTCTTAACAATCAAACATGATGACTTTTGATTTTCAGAAGTTTCAACCTGCATAGATGTTGTAGGATGCTGACTCTGGTTTACCTTTATTTCATTTGTCTTTTTTTTCCTATATTATTAGACAAGTGTATTCCATAGTTTCTATTTACTTCTGTCCTTAATTATTTGTGCTTTGCCCCATTGTTATCTGGACTTGCTTGCTGCTTCTTTGTCATGGCATGATTGTTGAGATCTGATAGAAGGGTCTATCATGCATGGTAATATAGCTTCAACGCCTTTTTTTATGGCTGTTAGTTGTAACAAATGTTTGTGTATGTAATTTGGGTGGTCCTGCGGGTTGAAATAGTGAAGTTCAAGGTATGGGGGCCACCTTTCCTAATAGTGTGTATAACTTGCTGTCAATCTTAATTTTTTTCGGCCTTCAATTTCATAAATATTTTCCATTTACCTTTTTGTAGAAACCTTTGGGGTTATTATCTTTGTTAGATGAGGAGTCCACCTTTCCAAATGGCACAGATTTGACCTTCGCCAACAAGCTGAAACAGCATCTTCATTCTAATTCCTGTTTCAGAGGAGCGCGAGACAAAGCCTTCACTGTTTGTCATTATGCAGGGGAGGTATGTAACTTCAATGAAGCAATAGTCCATGTTTGCTGTTTCTTCTTGTTGGAAACTAAATCTCACATTGGATAAAAATAAAGTAGGTAATGGACTTACAAAGGAATGAGTACTGGACTTAGCAAAAGCCAATTTGTTTTGTGCGAGATGGGTTCCAATACTCATCCCTCATAAGCCCATATTTGTGTGGGCCCATGGACTTACACTATTTTTTTGTGCTAAAGTTTTAATTAGATAGTCTTGTGAGTCATGACAATATCTGAGGCATAAGGAGGTTTATGGTGCGCATATCTTCTGGTTTAGAATGAATGGTTTTAGTACACAAGGAGAGGGTGCTTGCAGAATTTACTGCATCACTCAGCTTTTGATAACCTGGGCATAATATTTTTGTTCATTTGAAGCTGTTCTGCATTTCCATTATTTTATATATTTTTCAATGCACAGGTTAGGTATGATACAACTGGATTTTTGGAGAAGAATAGGGACTTGTTACACTTGGATTCCATTCAACTTTTGTCATCATGCTCGCACCATCTTCCTCAGATATTTGCTTCCAGCATGCTTACTCAGTCTGAGAAGCCTGTAGTTGGTCCCTTATATAAAGCAGGTGGAGCAGATTCTCAAAAGCTGAGTGTTGCTACAAAATTCAAGGTGTGCTTCTTTTATCATGCAACCAAACCTGACTTTGGAATTAAATTTCACAATCATGATGGTATGATAGGTTAGGAATTTAGTGTCGGGAAGGTTTGAAGTTTAGCTTTAATTAAATCTTAGCTTGCTAAAGTGATAATTTAGTGTCACTGTACAGAAATCATATGCATTGAGAAAAGTTAAAAAAGAAATGAGTGCATGGGCTTCTTGAACCATATCAGAAATACTTGAAATTCCATTATAAATAATGTTAGGTTGCACTTGGATACATGGTCCCAATATGAAATGCAAATTTTTCCCTCCCCCCTTCATGTATAACTAAGAGAAAATCAATATCGATGATCACATTCAAATATTCAATCATTTCAAATTGTCTATCGTTCGAAATCTAAGAAAATAGCTATTATATTTTTACTTAAAATAAAGAGCAGTAATTCTTGGATTAGGAATCTCAGATTAGGAGAAGAAAACTTTGAGATTCATTACGAAAATAAAATAGTAGTAAAAATACCTGGATCAGTACCCCTATAAATAGAATGATGAGAAAGAAGTGACGTTGTAATGATGTAAACAAAATAGTACATAAAATAATTTTTTTCCGAATGATTTAATGTGGTGCATCATGCACTTGGTGATAGATAGTTGCATTCAAGCTAAAATATTAAAGTATTTATGAGATGCATGACTTCCAAGCATTCGTCTTGCTTTCATTGTGTCAGCATGCTACTTATATCACGAATAACTCATGTTCAAGATCACAGGGGATTACACCTGTGCATGATACAGTTAAATATTTTTCGAAATTTAGGTCTAGACTTTGTGAACTTGCGTCACCTCATATTTTTATCCATGCCTGCCTTTTGTAAGATATTCAAGGGCCTGCCATCTTTTTCATTTCCAATATGATGATATCTTTTCTCTTAGTAATAGGAGGTAGAAGTTCAAACTTCCAATATGATCAGATATTTTCTCTTAGTAATAGGAGGTAGAAGTTCAAACTCCGGTCACCTGAATTTCTTGTCTACCAAAAATAGGATTTCTTATGGGTCTAGGAAAGGCTTTATTTACTATTATACATTTGATTTTTTTTTGTTTGGTCCATTGTAATGTATTTCTTTTAATCACAGTAGTGAGAAATTCTTTTCACATTTGATTCTTTATTATAATTTTTGATGTTTTTTGGATTAATTCATTGTCCTTGAAACATATCTGGCATAAGCAATTGTATATTCATTTTCTTTACACTTTTTCTGAAAAAATCATGGGAGCTTTCAAATACGAGCATCTGCAGTTGGATGCTTATGATTAGATTCAGGAGTAATAACTTTCAAAAAGTTCAATTCTAATATAAATGCAAAACAGGAGTGAGAAATGAAAGATCATTTCCTTGATTCTATTGCTTTCATTGACTGCGCTTTTTTGTGTTCAGGGTCAACTGTTTCAACTGATGCAGCGTTTAGAGAACACAACTCCACATTTTATCCGCTGCATAAAGTCCAACAATTCTCAATCTCCTAGGATATATGATCAGGGATTAGTATTGCAGCAGCTGAGATGTTGTGGGGTCCTAGAGGTTGTTCGTATCTCACGATCTGGATTTCCAACCAGAATGTCACATCAGAAGTTTGCGAGAAGGTAAAGAAATTTGCTGGTTTAATCTGTGATGCCTCTGTTGTTTAGTGTTTAACATTTTTATTTGCTTCTGAAGCTTTTGCCATGTAATTTTATCTTTTCAACAGATATGGGTTTCTTCTACTTGAAAGTGTTGCATCTCAAGATCCTCTCAGTGTTTCAGTTGCAATTCTACACCAGTTCAACATATTGCCTGAGATGTATCAAGTTGGATACACAAAATTATTTTTCCGAACTGGACAGGTGAAATGATTAACCTACATATTAGTGTTTAGTCATTGCTGACATACATGCAGCGTGCAAGCTCATATTAGTGTTGTTTCCAAGGACATTCAGCACTCCTATCATTGTCACCATAAGCTGATGACATTTTTGCTCCGTGATTTGATATGGACTACTCATTGAATGTCCTTTTACACAATTCATTAGAGAATATATTCTTCCTTATTGACTAAACTTTGTGCTTTCTAAGAGTTCTTCAAGTACATAAAACATCATTATCTACTGTGAAAATGAAACCCTTTTTATTTTGAAACAACTCATTTTCTTATTCTGTTTTTGTCATGTGGTGTATGATGGATTCTGGATAAGTTGGCATACTTTGTTATATGCACATACATTAGTGACAAGTAAATCCATGCAGATTGGTGTGCTTGAGGATACAAGGAACCGTACCCTTCATGGTATTTTACGTGTTCAAAGCTGTTTCCGAGGGCACCAAGCTCGTTGTCACCTCAGAGAGATTAGGACAGGAATTGCTACTATTCAATCTTGTATATCCCTTTGTATTTTGAGCTTAAACTTGTTCTAATAATCATTATGATATATTAAATGAAAGAACAATAACTTACAAAAACCTTGCAATGATTCTTTCTTTGTGCAGTTGTTCGTGGGGAGAAGGTTAGGAAGGAATATGCAGTATTGGTGCAGAGACAGAGAGCTGCAATAACAATACAAAGGCAGATAAAGGGTAGAATCACTAGGAAAATGTACAAGGACATCCATGAGGCATCAATTATGGTACAATCAGGTATGGTTCTATCTGTTCCTAATGTATTCAAATAAATGAGACATTTCTGTTCAATATTACTTCTAGCTCACGGTGGTAAATGACTGGATGTTAGTTGGGTTTCAGCTGTTGTCATGACCACAATTTGTTTAGAAATGGTCCTGAGTTGGGGCAATTGCATTTAGACAGTCATACAAGAGAACCTGTTTATAACCTGCTGGTTTTATCTAGATTACAAACAGTGTCAGCTCAATTGTCACAAAGCTGTGCAAGTTTTTTTTTTCAAAAGGAAGCCATACAAGATTTTTAGTGGAACTTATTCATGACTTTCCTGTGGTATGATGCAGTTATCCGTGGATGGTTGGTCAGAAGATGTTCTGGCAATATAGGATTACTGATATCTGGCAGTACCAAGGTAATTGTTAGTCTGCTAATAGTATGTTTTTAACGTTTACATCATCACTTATTGTGCAATAATTTTGTTCAAACTTCCATGTGTGTTGAAATTGTTAATTTGATTACATGCATGAACTTCTCTTTATAGATAGTTTATTTTTATATAAACATCTTGGAAGATATCCTTTTTGGTACATTTATGAGAGGAGGCGGGGATTGTCTTGTACCTTGAACTTCTTCCTTCAATTTTGAGGGCCCTTGCCCCGTAGTTGGCTGCTTGCTTTAAAGTATAAATACGATAAATTTATTGACTTCAAATCTCACTGGCTACTTTTGTTCCGCCACATTCATTTGCATGAGGACGCAAAATTATCAGAATTTGGATGTCAAGTTTTGGGTTGCGTAAAATCCTACTGTTGGCTTCAGTTTTAATTTTCAATCATCTCAAGTTAATCTTTCCCTTTGGTTGACTTACATTAAAATGTCATTATAATCTAATTATGCTGTCAACATTGGGCTACTCGCTTAACTGTATAATTCAAACCTCATTGGTTACTTTTAACATCGCACTACACAAGTATGCATAATTATCGTAAAATTTTATATGTTAAATGTTGGGTTCAGATATATTTCCTATTATCAACTGATTTTCCTAAACACACCAATCATCAGAATACCTGGAAAATATTTTCATAGTAAACATCTATCGTGCTAAGAAAGAAACTTATTTAAACATGTATCTGCTAATAAAGAAACCAAAATTTCAAATTCTATCCATATGTGGGAAATATGGAAAGATAAAAATACTATTAACTTACTACCTAGATTACAGCAGATCACAAATGATAGTTTTTTTTTTTTCATTCCTCATTTGTAACGATGCTATTATCCCCTTGGGATTAGTAAAAACCTGTTGTTGCATGACCCTGAAATTTGAGTTTTTATTGTTTAATTTGGAAATTAACTGATAAGTAAAACCCAGCTTTGTGTTTTTCTGGTTATGCTTTCATTGTTAATTAATGTTTTCCATAGCTGCATCCTTTTTTGTCTGAGATGTTAAACAAATGCCATTGGAATCCCACAGGAGAACGAATCGGATGAGGTGGTGGTGAAAGCGTCATTTCTGGCTGAACTACAGCGACGAGTTCTTAAAGCCGAGGCTGCTCTTAGAGAGAAGGAAGAGGAGAATGACATACTTCACCAACGTCTCCAACAGTATGAGAGTCGGTGGTCTGAATATGAGCTAAAAATGAAGTCAATGGAAGAAGTATGGCAGAAACAGATGAGATCCCTGCAATCCAGTCTGTCCATTGCCAAGAAGAGTCTTGCAATTGATGATTCTGAGAGAAACTCAGATGCGTCCGTCAATGCACCAAGCGATGAAAGGGACTGTAGCTGGGATACAGGAAATAACTACAGGGGTCAAGAAAGTAACGGGCATAATGTAAGACCACTGAGCGCAGGTTTAAGCGTCATAAGCAGGCTGGCCGAAGAATTTGAGCAGAGGAGTCAGGTATTTGGGGATGACGCCAAGTTCTTAGTGGAAGTGAAGTCGGGTCAGGTAGAAGCAAGTTTGAATCCAGACAGAGAGCTCAGAAGGTTGAAGCAAATGTTCGAAGCTTGGAAGAAGGATTACGGTTCGAGACTAAGGGAAACAAAGGTAATTTTAAATAAACTTGGAAGTGAAGAAGGAGCTCTTGACAGGGTAAAGAGGAAATGGTGGGGAAGAGGAAGGAATAGCGCAAGGTATGTTTGAATTAATTAATTAATATAATAGTAAAATTGAGCTACAGTTGGTGTTTTGTTTGGCTGTTAGCTTTTTGCAATTTGAAATTGAGAAAATTATGTGAGAAAAAGAGAGGGAACTTGAGTTTTTCTAGGAAGCCATTGGCCTGATGGCAAAAGCTTCGTAATTCGTTTGTAAGCCTTTTTTTTTTTTTCAAAAAATGTAATACCATTCTTTATTGCGATTAAGTACTTTTAATTATTGTATTTTTAATCTTTAAATTGACGTCTTTTTTTTTTTAATACTCAAAAGATATTTTGAATACTCATCATATACAAATATTTTTAAAATGAATTTAATTATTAACAGCAACGAAGCTAATATCTATAAACACAAACAAAACGACAAAAAAAAAAAAAAATCTTACCTTTCCATCCCTTTTTCCTTCTTAACTACTGTATTTTGGTGCCATACCAAGATAGTGAACCATACCAGAATTTGTTTCGGTTTCTTTATAAGAAATGTACTGAAACTGAAGTGGAATTGTATCCAAACTAAAATACTCCTTCCTTCAAAAATAAATGTTTTACTTATTTTTTTTCACTATTAATATGTTGAAATTATAAAATTTAGTAGATAAAAGATTATTTTATCTTTCATTAAAAGGAAAAAAAGTCATTTAGTCCCTAGATTTTATATAATATTTAGTATTTTGTCCATGTATTTTATAAATATAATTATTTAATTCATGTATTTTGTATCTATCTAATTAAAACGTCATTTTTTTCCCCAAAATTTCAAGCATATTCTACTCGTTTAGATAGCATTCTGTCTAAAATTTCAAAAATATTCTATATGAAGTGACAAAAATACTTTTGAAATTTTGGGTGAAATGATATTTTAATTAAATAGATATAAAATGCAGAAACTAATAATTATATTTAGAAAATACTAATATTATATAAAACCCATAAGTATGCACATGTACTTCCTAATATGCGTAGGTAGAAAAGATTGAACAATTTAGAAGTGACACTTGTTTTGGAACTAAAAGATATACCATAGGGAGTAGAAATAAAATAAATATACTCTCTGTGTGAAATTTGTGGACTTTGTCACTGTACTTACTGAGGGTAAGCCTCTGGTAATGGGGCTTGGGCGATGGATTAACGGACGGATGAAGGGTTTTTTTTTTTTTTTTTTCTCACAGCAAAACGAAAATACATCAGATACAGAAACATTTTTTATTGGAGAATTGCATTCTCTATTTATTGGTGGCTTTTATTCTTATCATTTGCACCCCAAATCTGTTTCTCTCTCTAATTCATTACTATCTTTCAAAAACATGTTTGATGTTCCTCTCTGTCTTCAATTACTCCATTCAGTTCTTAATGTTTCCTCTTTCTGCTACAAGATGAGTCATAAGAAGGGAACAACCTCAACCTTAGTGTTATTGAGGCAACAACAAAAAGTAATATTAAAGGGGCCAATCATTGAGTTGGATTGATAAGCCATGAATATCTAGATGTTTTGAATTATCAGCTGCAATTGTTATTTTTCTGCATGTGTTGTTGCTGCTAGAGAATAGGTTATATTGTTTATGTTAGTGGAAGCAAATCTTGGTTATTTATTTGAATAAGTGACATTGTGTTATGGGCCTTAGGAGTAGGACAAAGCAGTTGTACTTTCCCTATTTATTTGCACTTGTAACAGCAGTAGAAACTGCAAATTGAATCATCAAAATTACCTCACTCTGAAAACATATTTACGGTTTGGTCTCACACTAAGTAGAACAATTATTATCAATAAACTAATTGGAACCCACCATTTGGTATCAAAGCTATGGTAACTAACAAAGAAAGAATCGAAAACCTTAAGAAAGCTCTTGGATTGGGAAGTCTCCAAGACTTCGGTGAACTAGAGCTTGGATTTGCTAACAAATTTTTGCTGCTGGAAGATATGATGACAAAATTTTCTGAGGTGATGCTAACAAAGAAAGATGGAGGTAGTAGCAACATCCCTGAACGTGCAAGTCACCATCACAGCAACCGAATGGAATCTGCAGAAGGAGGGAGGCCAATGTTCTCTTCTAAATTGGCCAAGCTCAAATTTCCAAGGTATTCAGGTAATGATCCTACTGAATGGTTCACTAAAGCAGATCAAGTCTTCGAACACTAGGGCACAATAGCAGCATAAAAGGTGTCACTAGATTTGTATCATATGGAAGGCGAAGCTAATCAATGGTGGCAATGGTTAGAAGGACTTATCAGGAGGAAAGAAAGGTGGTAATGTGAGAAATTTTTATAGAAGAGTTATGGTCACAAGTTGGTCTAACTGATTGTGAAGACTTTGATGAACTTATGTCCAAAAGATGTCAACTTGGTTCCTAGCGAGTACCAAAAGGAGTTCGAAAGTCTGGGCTACAAGGTACATAGGTGGACTTAAAAGGCTCTAATCAGAATGTTTGGAGGTTTGAAACCGGAGAACGATGAAGGAATAAGGATGTTTAAACCTTGGACCTTAAAACAAGCGATTAACCTTGCTTGTGTGAAAGGTGAACAATTACAGCGACAAAAGCAAACTATCTAGCCAAATGAGTACTTTGTCCTTGACAAGGAGTAAGGCCACCACTCCAATAAAGTGCTTGAATTAGGAGGAGATACAGAATCGAAGAACTGCTGGGCTTTGTTTCAAACTATGATTAAAAATTCACCCTGGACATAATGTGCAAAACCGTAGTTGCTTCTTTTGGATGTTAGAATTAAAGGTGGAGAGGACAAGAACATATAGGTTCCTTAGCTTGAATCTTAAGGACAAGATTCCTGTGAAAGAAGGGTGCAATACTAAGCCATGAATATCTAGATATTTGAATTATCTGCTATAATTGTTGTTTTTCTAAATATGTTTTTGTTGCTAGAGAATAGGTCAAATTGTTATCTATTAGTGGAAGCAAATCTTAGTTATTTATTTGACTAAGTGTCGTTGTGTCGTGGGCTTTAAGAGTATGAAAAAGTAGTTGCACTTTCCCTATTTATTTACACTTGTAGTAGCAGCAAAGATTGGAAATTGAATTATCAAAATTATCTTCTCCCAAAACATGTTTGTTGTTTGTTCTCACCCTAATTAGTAGAACAATTATTATCAATAGCATAATTGGGATCTATCATGGATAATGAGTCTCTAGTGGAAAATAAGAAGATCTTGGGGGAAAACTAATCTCTGAAAGGTATATTTGTCCAACTATTATAAAGGATGCACTCCAGAAATCATGGAGTGCAACTTTCACACAGACACTAAATGGAGCAAACATATATCTCTTTTACTTCCACGATGAGTAGCAATTCAAGAAGGTGATAAAGGGGAACCATAGTGTGTTAAAAATTTCATGACAATCATGGAGGAATGGCTGACTAACAAATTAATAGAGAGCATACAACTGAGTTTTTTTATTGTTTTGGATCTGGATCATTAGCCTCTCACCACTGTAGATGAAGAAAGACAATATGGAAAGAATTAACAAGTTGTTGAAAGAAGTCATTGCCAGTGATGACCCCAAAAAGGAGGAAATGGAGTAGCATGATAGTGGATGTCTCCAAACCATTAATCTCAAGATTTCATGTTCTAAGTTTAGAAGGGGGTTACTCTTGGATTGACATCAAATTGAGCAAACTCTAATTTTGGTAGTAAGTCTTCTTCTATTGACTTATTTGATTCATCTAACTCTAATTTTGGCAACTC
>CATIWJ010372120.1:0-10174 GCA_949640765.1 Croton laevigatus
ATATCCTATTTTTCGGATCAGATCAGGCGAATCATGGATTGGATTAGTCGGATCAGATTATTTTGAATAGCCCTACTAAAAATATCATTTTATGAATATAAGTGGTAATAATAAAATTTTAATTATTATTATTTTAAAATAAATTTATAATTACCTTTTATTTGTTTATAAAGTAATATTTTTAGTAAAATAAAAAAAATTATTATTTTGTAACAAATTTTATAAAAAAAAAATTTATTATTTTATGACTAATTTTATAAAAAATTATTTTTTTATGATAAAATTTTGATGAAAGAATAAAAGAGTCCAATTTTATAAGATATAAGAATAAAAGAGATTAATATCAGACAATAAAGGACAAAAGAGTAATATTACAAAATACAAAATAATATATTTTTTTCAAAAGGACACTTGAGGGATTATAAAAAATATTGAATGAAAATTTTGACAAAAGAATAAAATAGTACAATTTTATAAAACACAGAGACAAAAGAGTGTAATATCACAAAATATGAGAGACAAAATTGTATTTTAGCCTACGTTATTTCTATAACCATCCCTAAATAAACCTACTTTTCAATTTAGATGCCTCAAATAAATCTAAATACAAATTCCAATGAATATTAATTAATATTTGCTAATTTTACCCTAAGAAAGAAAGAGTTAAAAATTTACCCCAACTGCTAGAAATAGTAACGAAATTCTTTTGGCTAGAAAACAAATTTTCTATTCAAAAACAAGGAAAAAGATAATATAATTAGCTCATTGATGTATATAATTCATACAATTACTGATATCAAATAATTTCACATCTTGACATTCTATTGTGATATGAATTTCAACCACAATATGGAAGATGGAATTAACAGCTCTGTCCTTTTCTTGTACAAGATAACTGCTCTGCTCTTGTAAATCACCAAGCAAAGTCTCAAAAATGCTTCATCTTTAATTTGAATGGAACCAAGTATATAATAATTGTATCTCCTACATGATTGTATAAAAAAATTGCCAATAAATTAAGTTACAAAACAGCAGATTGATAGACATTTTTCAGCCTTGCCGAAAAAGAATAAAATTAACCTATAGCAATTTGAATTATCAGTATCTTTGTATGCCTCCAGTCTCAGTCAAGTCCTGCTATATGCTTCAATCTTCGTCATCTGAGTCGAATTTAATCTTTTTAGCCTTTGGAGCATCTGCAGATATTTCTCTGAAGTGAGCCCCATAAAGCTTGGACTCCTGCATTCACAAAATAAACAGTCAATAGCTAAGAATTGCAGAACCAAACAACATACCCTTCACAAATATGAAAAATGCATAGTTTGCATTCATACACAATCCCTTTCATTGAACAGAGGAACGTGCCACCTTAACCGCATTCTAGACTAATCAACCATTTAACGGTGTACTTGGAAAAAACTCATTATAATGTCCTTTTGTTTTCTGTTATTGGGCATGTTCCCATCCTTCGACTGTGTTGTTTGGCCCGTCAAATCACCAGTTAAAGACACCAAGAATTTTAAAACGAAAAAGAATGAGAAAAATTCATTCTCGTTTAAAATGCTCTAAAAAAGTATTGAACTGCTCTCAATAAATTGCATTTAGAGCACAAAGCTCAAACTTGCTGAATCTAGAAATGAGTTCTTTACATTGAACTAACCTCAATAATTTCCAGAAGAAAGTAAAAGCTTATCTTATGTCATGCCACCATCAATTAATTTACCATTGTTTCTCACAACAATCAATATGTTAGTCATTAGACTAGAAAGGTCATGGCTCAATAAAACACAATCGAAGAAGAATACTCTCAATAACCAAATTTTAAAAAAATAAAATAAAATTATAACAGCTGGAAAAAGGTTTACTCTAATACTAATACTGCAACCCTCATACAAATAAAAAGTGTGATAGATCACTGCAGAAGAAAAGCACACCTTTTTCTTCACGTGAGTGCCAAATTTCAAAAGGGCATCTGGCACAACTTGTCCAGCTTCACGGAGAACATTCACCAGCTCTCCTGCAAGCCCCTGGAATAATGCAGTTGTTTAGTACTTCGAAAGAAATATTGCCTGATGATAAATTACTGATCCCCTTCATATAAGCAGCTATATACCAACTAGACTTGAAATGTGTTTTATTTTTTGGGAATAAAAGACTTGAAATGTTACCTTGTTATGATTAGTGAAAAATGTGTGAGCAACACCCTTCTTACCAGCACGTCCAGTCCTTCCAATTCTGTGGACGTAATCCTCCGTGGTAAGTGGAAAACTATAGTTTATCACTACTTCAACATCTGGAACATCCAATCCCCGAGCAGCAACGTCAGTAGCTACCTGCAGACTTATTACATCAAACAACATTCCAGTTTATCCACATAAGAGCATTACTAATCCAAAAGATAGTAATTTTGGGTACATTAGATTCAAAGCGGTCAACTAAAATGGACACTTCAGCCTACAACTTTTGGTTTGGATTTACATTTATTCGGAATGCATATAACCCACCAATGCATCAATCAGTTCTCTCAATTCTAGAAACTCAGTAATAACAATGTTTGGACTGAGCCCTTACCCTATCCTTCAGGAACCTAACTGCTACCATATTCTTTTTTTTTTCCCCCTCATGCCTTCTATGAAAAATTTACCAAACATATATACCTACTAGTGCAAATAGATCCTAGAAATCAACCTTACGTTGCCGAGACAAGAAATATGTGTAATTATTAAAAACCAATCCAAAGGCCCCTGAACTTATCATGTTTTTTGAACATTAGGGCCTTTGAACCTAAATGTTATCCACATTAAACCCTCATGTTTTTGACATTATTGATGACAACAGTACGATTCAAGAGAAGTCCCTCAACAGCAGACACAGAATAAGTTTTCTTGAATTCATACGGATCAATTCGTAACATACCATCAAAGGACAAGTGCCCTTTTTGAACAATGATAGTGCCTTCGTACGTTGCTCTTGCGCTTTGTTGCCATGAATACCAACTGCATTCCAACCTCTAGACAAAAAGAAAGTATGGAAGAGATGAGTATGAATGCATGAACCATCTTCCCATCTTTATTTTATGCAAAATTACAGTAATCACCTTCTTTTCAGCATTCCTTCAAGACGCTCAGCTTCCTTTTGGTACAAGGCAAAAACTAATACTCTGTTTCTGATAACAATTGTAACCCACGAATGAGTTGAAAACAAATGTAACATTTAAAGACAAAAAGGAAACTAAAGACCAACAGTTCCAGACTATCATCTGATTTTTAAATGGTAAACTCCAAGTGTTTCTATCCACATAAAGCCGAAACAAAGTACACATCTTATGTTTACCAAAGGGAAAATGGGCAAAGCAAACTTGAAGAACTCTGCCAAAGAAAATCACTTTCAACACCTAGGATCTATTGAACAAAGAAATAAAAATAGTAAAATAATAAAACATAACACAGGATTAAGGTAAGTTGATTAAACAAACACAACATTTTATTCTTTGATGTCACAATCATTGCTTTTGAGAGGAGAAAAAAAGATCAAAGAATATAATTTGGCCAACTTGGCAAATGATTTCAGATGAGTTCAAGGTGAGCATGAAAAATGGATTCCTTGAAATTTACATAACTGATCAGTAAAGCATCAAAGTTGTAAGTTAAATTAACTTGTTAATGAAAAGTTAAGGTCAGTATTCATATGGCTGAAAATATCTGGCTTGAATAAGCATATGGGTTGCTCTCGGAAGGTTCAGCACATCAATATACATAATAAAAGGAAAGAAGAAAGGTACATCAAACAAAATATTAGGAGGAACATAAAAGATTTCATCAAATTTAGATCTCTGAATTTGAGTACAAACAAACCCACTCTTCTTTAGCTATTTTACATCCTATAAAAGATGGTGCAAAACAAAAATCAATTGTACACAATGAAGAGTAAGAGGATACCTTTGGGATTTATGATATTTTTCTAGCAAAGCAACCAAACGTTCATCACGCACATGTTCCTCCAAAACCTACGTTTATAAAATTGAATGTACCAACAGATAAAAGATCTTCATCTTAGCTTAAAATAAAAACATCTACAATAGCCCCTTGACAGAGATCGGAAACAAAACCTCGACAATTTGCATCACATCATGGTTGGCAGCTGTATCCTCTGAACCTACAACTACCTAAACAATGCACTGTTTAATAGAGGATACAGATAACCAAAGAAATTAGAACTATGTATGAAGATCAATACCTTAATGGGGTTAGGATCCATATACTCCTCAGCCAGATTATGAACATCTAAAGGCCATGTAGCACTGAACATTATCATTTGTCGCGCTGTACAGGTTAATAACTATATCAATAATTAAAGAAGAATGTAATTTTTCGATTAAATATATAACAATAACTCAGAGATGAAGTAAAGAATCACAAGGTTTTAAGGCAGTTAGGGCATTGAACATTCCTCACATGTTTTAATCACGAGGTTTTAAGGCAGTTACACAAGGTTTTAAAGCAGTTAGGGCATTGAACATTCCTCACAAGTTTTACTTGATGCAATCCTTAGCCCATCAAGCATACATGGGGTTTTTCTGTGTGTGTGTACGCGCACGTTGGGCAGGGGTTCACTAGTGGAGTACAATTGCAATAATGATTCAAAGAAAGGACGCAAAAACAACAAGTTGGGTACTTTGCTTTCAGTCATGCTTATCAATTAAAGACAATTCCAGAACATGAAGCAGATTGAAATATTTTTTCACTCATGTAGAGAAATAATAATCATAATTTGGAATAAGAATTGGATACTTTAGAATGTTCTAATATCATCATGGGGTTTTGGGTACTTTAGAATTTGATATTTCCCTTTTTTTTAAAAAAAAAAAAAGTTTTTACTTCGACAGTTAGTTATATTTTATCGGAACAATTTCACATCAACATAACAAAAAATGGTATCTTAATTAATATCTGTCCTTACCAAAAAAAAAAAAAAATCTAATGTCCTGATTCTGAATTTTGTGGAAAGTATTCCTAAATAAGTCAATATTTTTTAATTAATATCTTATGTGACATCATTAAACACTAATGTTTCTAGCACATTTAAGTTTAGTGAACAAAATATAGTATTTCATAAACAGACTGACTCAAAAAGACAAATAAATTAATAAGTAAAAAATGTATGGTCATGAATTTAAAAATATAAAAAGAAAATCAAGAAATTATTTTCTTTCAGAGATGACAGTGAAGGCGGTGTATGCTAACATAGGAAGTTAATAAATCTACTTCATTAAAAGACTTTAGTATCAGTAGCCTCTTTTTTTTCTCAAATGTCTTACTTTTAAGAAGGAAAGAGCAATAACAGTATTACATACCAGAACATGTGTTGCTTAAAATAGAGCGAACTTCTTGTCTGAATCCCATGTCAAGCATTCTATCTGCTTCATCAAGGACCTGACAAAATCAAGATTGAGAAATAATGTCTCTTGGTGGTTTCATTAGCTTGTTACGGCACATGCACAATAAAGGACGATATCCCTTAAATTATATAATATACTTTGTTCCCTTAAGAATCAGTGTTGGATTAAGACAGTATTTATCCCTTTCAAGGAACATAAATCACCTTTAGTTTTTTTTTTTTTTTTTGGTTATCACAGTGAACAAAAAAATCTATTTTCTAATGTTTGGAATGAAATATTTTTTAATTTTTAAGACTGAAATGATCATCACATAAAACTGATATATAATTATTATTTAATAATGAGTATATAAAAAGGAAAATGGAGCCCAAAAACAAAATTTAACCATTAGTGTTGCAAATGAATAACAGAACCCAAAAACGAGCATTGGCAACCAATGTCAATTAATATGTCAAGGAATTTCCAAGTTTTGTTGAATGCTGAATTTCATTTCTAGTTTGCATTCATCAATTGAAAATATCAAAGAGATTAAGGTAACATGGTTATTAAAATGGTTTGATTTTTCTTCCATTCATGGGATTTTTTTTTTTCTAAATTTTTTTCATCCTCGTATATTTTCTAAAAGAAATTTAGAGCCAAAAGGGTAATAAAATTAGCTGCCAAAAAAAAGAATGCAACAAACAAATATGTTAATTGGTTCCGTTAATTTTGGTTTTCTGAAATGTCAAGTCAGTTGAAAGTTCAAACCTCCAACATTTTGGTTATGTCAATTTTAAGGAAATTTAACAAAATTCCTCGAGCTGACCAAAGGCTACCTCTACCATAAGTACACAACATGAGTCCAAACAAAAAATACCATGAAATGCATTGGTCAAATAATATCATAATTTAGCGAAACATCAGTAAGCAATGGTTTACTTACCACAAAAGAGACTTCTGTTAGGCTGCATACATTCATTTCCATGAGGTCCTTCAAACGTCCAGGTGTTGCAATGACAATATCCTGAGTGTATAAATAAAAGTTATTACCACAAGAAAGTTAAACAAATTAGACATGCAAAAATGTCATGAATGCCAACATGAATAGTCATGTGCATGCTAGTGAACAAAAAAATTGAAGCATAAAACATTTATTTGCTAGAAACAAAGCTTCTTCTGTAACTATAACAAAAACAAAAGGACAAAAAAAAAAAAAAAGCAGCAGCACACAAAAAGAAATTTATCCAGCTTAGTAATAGCTTTTATCAATTATGCTAGTCTATCACATTTAAAATATACGGACATCACAAGTATAGTATCTTTCCTATTCCTAAATTACAAATTAAAAGACCACATTTCTTACAGGTTCAGAGGGACAAGTGAACTATATGCTAGTCATAGTGATTAAAGGCACAAACTGCACTAAGGCGCAAAAGGGTCTTGGAGCCCAGGCACAAGGCAAAGGCGCAAAGGAGTCCTAGAGCATAGACATGAGGCAAAGGCTCATGCCCAAGCAAAATTAGGCACAAAATTAATAAATAAATAATAAAATTAACTTTAAAAATGGAAAAATATTCCTAATAAAATAGAACATATATAATGTGAAACTACAATATTCTGGAATTGAGATATTTAGGTATAAGAGAAAGAAAATACCTAGAAGATGTCAAAAACATAAGTCATAAGTAACAAATATTAACTTAATTGTTACACTATATAAT
This sequence comes from Croton laevigatus, assembly GCA_949640765.1. NCBI lineage: Eukaryota > Viridiplantae > Streptophyta > Magnoliopsida > Malpighiales > Euphorbiaceae > Croton > Croton laevigatus. The sequence continues at coordinate 7,099 of CATIWJ010372120.1, forward strand.
AATCCATGTCAAAGACTCAACTCATAATTCATACCTGATATTGGATACTTAGAAAATAAGAATCACACCAACACTCAATGTAACTAAGATGCCATAGGCCACCCATATTATCTAAAACTCAACTTGAAAACCAAATTCCTAAAAAAAAAAAATTGATAGCATAACAACTTGCATATTGCAAATCTAAGGTTTGGGGAAACGAGTAGGAGAGAAGGAACAAGGAGAAGTTGGAAGAGATACAAAAGACTCGCTACCTAGCGGCTTACATGTGTGGAAGTTGGATCTAATCTTTTTAGGGTTTTCTCTCCTAATCTCCTAAACATGCCCCCTTTCAATCCTCCTCCTTTCTCTCTTTTGCATGATCTAACATTATTTAACTTGTATCTCCTGTACTTTTTTTTTTTCTCTTTTTCCTTTTATTCAACCTGCCTGCTGGACAAAATATGACGCCTCTTTAACAAAAGTTGAGCTTTTTCTGCGACTGGAAAACTAGTATTTATGCACACTGTTCTTTTTTTTTTTTCTATCACATTTGTTAAAAATCGTACTTATGTAATTTTTCAAATTAAATAAAAATTATTCTATTTAGGATTAGTCTCCAAGATGCTTAAGTAACCAAAAAGTTTTTATGAGATCCTAAAAAGTAAAATTGTAGGACTCTTGAAGTAAACTGCTACATACTTTCCTCAAATAAAAAAGCCAACAGCTACATACAGAGTAAGAAAAAAAAAATGTAACTGCAGAAGGAATTGAATAAAAATAGCTCATAAAGAGAGAAGAGGATCCTACAACACCAGACTTCAGCGAAGAAATTTGAGGTCCTTTGGAGGTTCCTCCATATAAACAAACCGTTCGCACACCACATGGTTCCCCAGCATCACGTAGAACAACTGAAATCTGTAGCCGGAAAAAAAAAATAGTAATTAACCCATCCTTTACAAAAGAAGCTTCAATTGATCGAATGCAAACAAATGGGTTATAAGATAAGATCATAATTTATTCCATTTCTTAGATAAGTTCCATAAAAAACATTTATAGCACTAAAACATAACAATTTTGCAAATTCTATGTTTATTTAAAACCACTGAGTAAAAAATTTTCAATAATTACATGATACTTACTTGATCAGCTAGCTCCCTTGTTGGTGCAAGAACAAGGCAAAGGGGATTAGCCCCCTTTCCCGATGCCCCTTTACGTTTGTTCAAAACATGCATTACAGCTGGAATTCCATAAGCCAAAGTCTTGCCTACGATCCAAAAAAAAAAATATTCTCAATACAAAATCTGAATCAAACTAACTAATTTGTAGTATATATTATTTTGGAAAAAAAAAATACCTGACCCAGTCTTCGCAATCCCAATAAAGTCACGCCCATCTAACAAAAATGGCCAAGCATGGGCCTGAATTGGAGATGGATTCTTAAAACTATTGCAGCATTTCAAAACACTCTCAGGCAGGTTGGATGCAGAGAACAATTTCAATGGTGCATATTTTGCTTCTTGAGCATCCTTTCCAGTAACTACCACTGCCTCTGCCTCTATATCATCTTCTTTCAAATTAGGTTGTGTTAAGTCATGCATATTGCTACTAGTTTTATGAAGTTCGATTGCTTCACCATTTTCTCTCTCTTCCTTTCTCTTTTTCTTCTTTTCTTTTTTCTGTTGATATTCAGTTTCCGCAATCTTCCTCTTTGCATTTAGTTCATTTACTTCGTCACATGCAGGTTCTCTGTGCTTATTTTTCTTCTTCTTCTTCCCCTTCTTGTCCGTTTGTTCGCCTAATGGTATTTCGCCATTGAGAGCTAGTTCTTCAAGCTTCTTACCCATGGCTGCAAGCAATTTCTCGAAGCAGAGTTAGAAACACCAATTTTCAATTAAATTCGCAAACTTGTAACCACAAAAAAATCCAGTTAATGAGTACTACAAAATTTCAGTTGAAACCAAAAGAATAATGTTATACTATTGATTTTATTTAGAAAAGAGATGAAATGCTTACTTGAATAGTGTGGAAAACGGAAAGCAATTCGTTTGCTAACCAGAAATCGAAATAACCGTTTGCGATTGGGTGGAGTTGCCTGTTTCAATCAAAATTACAGAAAGGGAAAGTAGTCCTCGGGATTGTACTCGTGAAAAGGGAAGAAGAGAAGGTGCTCCCGATGTCAAACTGAGGAAGAGGGAACTGCGAGCCACTGAATTGTGGGGAGAGAGAGGGAGGCTGTTCAGTTGCAGATTTTTAGGGTTTAAAGAAAGGTTTAAGGTAAAATACTATTTTGTCCCCTTAGTTTAATAAATTTAGCTATTATGTCCCTACATTTTTCGAAAATAGTCTGTTTAGCACCTGTATTTTAATTGTATTACACTAAAAGTCTTTCTGTTTATTTTTCAAAAGCTTTTTCTATTAGCTGTTGTGCTAAAGACCAGTTCAATCACCACAATCTTTCTCAAACTCCTACCATGGCAGTATGACTTATGTAAAATTTACTGATTCACAAATCAATTTTCAATTCCATAACTGAATCATCAAAATAAAGCTATAACCGAAATGAATCGTAAATTTAATCTGACTTCTATATCTGATTACTGTAAAATGGTGAATATTTGCATTTAATATTTTCATCAAAAATAAATTGGAGAAAAAGGTTATTGATCTATCAAAAATACGATCGGAATATCAGTTTATTGATATTTTTACCAACACAGTCTCAAGACAAATCTTCTTCAAATGTCTGCGCAAGTAGGACATATACGACCTATATGCATCAATTGGGGAAGTGTTGATAATTTGTTTGTTCCCTTATTTCCTTTTGTAAATGTCCATAACAGTAGATTAGTAGGTCTATTTTTCATCAGTGAATAAAATCAAAGAAGAATTTATCTAATTTATTTCAAGTGAATTACATAGAAGACCTACCAATTTCATAATTTTTTTAGTGGATAACATTTTTTACATAATCATTTCAATTTTAATAATTAAATCAAACAAATAATTATGTTGTACAAGAAAAAAAAAAGGTATTCAAAAACCCATTGTAGATCAGACCCATGCAAGTTTGAATTAATGTTTTGCTCTAAATACT
>CATIWJ010372168.1:0-49992 GCA_949640765.1 Croton laevigatus
ACAAAAGATGAAATGATCTCAGAATTTTAGCTCTGATACCATGACAAATTAGAAAAGAATTTATGAAAGAAATGTTTTCTTACACTCATACTTGTTGATTACAAATGATAACCCATGGGGGTATTTATATGCAAACCCATGACCTAATATGTACAAAGAAAATTCAGTCAACAAAGGTTGGTGGACGGCTGCCTAACACACCCACAGATGGGCGGCTGCCTAACACACCCACAGCCTATACAACTGAAATGGCAGCTATTATGGGCAGCTATTATTGATAACTAATACCCTTAATGTACTCATTCTACGTATTTCATCTCAAAATCACCATACTAGAAAAACAAATTATATGTGTGAAAATATATTCTAACAATGGATTTGATATGTTGCATCTATTTATACATAATCGAACCTCCATATCATAATTGTGTTTTGGCTTTTGTATAGCTGAATCTCATCCACTAAAGAGGAGGGGATTCAATTCAAGGATTTATAAGCGTTTTGCTTCATGAATTATCAATTCAAGGGTCTGTTATTTTATCTTTACAAGAGCACTGACGAGTGACGAAGAAACAGATGCGTGGGTGGGCGTAAGGCCGTATGGTAAATTTAGTTAGGGGTATTAATAGTCATTCACTAAAAGAAAGTGCTATCTAACATTTTTATATGTTACTAAAAAAATTAGAGATTTATGAAGCTTGCAAACAAAATTTCATCCTCTACAATTCAATTCATGATCATGACAAGCTCATGATTCCTTGTTCAACAGAACTGAAACCAGTACTGCAACTCATCAACTTGTTAACACAAGCCTGAATACAATCAAATAATAAAGGAAAAATGTTGATAATTACTGGCTTAATCAAAGTTTTGAACCTATTATTACAGAATAACAGATAAGTAAACTAAATTTGCTATCACCAAAATCTCCATGGATCTTTGTATGGAGGCACATAATTTTCTGTTGGAGGGATAAGGTGAAATGAAGCCACAGTTTTTTCCAGGAAAGGTCCCATCTAAGTCACATGAAAGGAGATCCTTGTTAGGCTCAATAAAGTACATCAACACAAACAAACAAAAATATGGAGAAAGAGAGAGACCTTGTCCCACTGTTTGCTAAGAGTCGATGCATTTAGCGTATACAGGTAACCTGCAGATGAGTTTTCCAAGAGTGAATATCAGTTCGGAGAAACAGAAAAAGCCTAAGACATTTATGGTTGATCATTTAATGCTCAAGTCTTCTATATCCTGTTTGAGCCTTCTATGCCTCTATCAATTTAGAAAGTTGAGCAATTGCTTATAACAAGATTTCAAGGTTCCTACCATCTCTTTCAGCTGTTGATGAAACATAGTGCCGGAAAAGGTTGGATTCTTGAACCTGCAGCTCATTTGAAGCATCAGCAACCCACAAGAGCATGCTAATATTTTAAACAGGGAGCGAAGACACTTACGTTTTTGGTGGGGGATTTGCGGACCAAGTACTCATAATACCAGTATGGTTCACCATCAATCTGAGGTAAAATATATAATTGAAACACTAATGACTAGCACAAGTAATGACATCTCTAGATGTCAATATGCATATCAAATACTGAACAGCACAAAGGGAAAGGTTTGAGATATTACTTTACTATTATGTGCATCAAGAACTGAGCTCTCAGCCAGATGCTGACTTGAGGTGACTCGCTGCCACAATGGAAAATGAAGGCTGTCAAACTAGCACTATGTTTTCTTTCTGTAAATATTATGCATTCTAAAGAAATGGAATAACCCAGTTTTGAACATGGCTTTATCAAATTAAACTTGTTCACCAACTAACTTATTTAGCCTTTGCTTTGCGGAAAATCAAGTCTTCAAATGTTTTTAACATATGCTTGCATGCCCAATTGAACTTTTAAGGTTGCTGGACACAGACAATATCAGAATCACGATTTCCATATCCATGTGATATTGATTCAATTTTGGATGGCGTTAAGTGAATCAAACCAAAACTGCAAGTAGCATTTCTAGTTTCTATTTTCATCCTCTGTTCTTGTCTCATTGGTCTTAAACAAAACATAAGACTGTCAAATATTTTAACCCAAAACATATTACTTGTATATCAAAAGTGGTATTTTGATATATTACCAGTGCAGATTTGTCTGATAAAACCGAATCAGCAACATCTTTTGCGATCCAGGTACTCTTGTCCTTGGATTTTAGGAACTGAAAATTTGGTGGACCTATCTGAATCAAAGAAATAAAATCATAATCCTTAAAGAGATAGGTTGGATGTGGTAGGCATATGGATGCATGAATCTTACTGTAACAGAAATGATGAGATTATCAATAATGTCAACGCGTTCAGATACAATGCGCAGGCGTGCATCAGCTGTATAAAGTTTCACCAACATGAATCAGTTATCTGCATACTAAAATTTGCAGGAGAGATAGAAAAACATGCACATTAATTGACATCCACAAAACTAAAGCACAATTTTGAGAAAGGGCTCGTTTCTGCAACATTGATCATCCACTAGTAAGTTAGTTGAACTTACGAGACAATGGTGCTGCTGATGAATATCGCTCAGGCTTTCTTGACTCTACCCTTTAAAAAACAAACCACATTCATCATTTCCCCATAATCTTTGCAAAGAAGAATTTTTTAGCATGCTTAATTATTTTCAATAGAGTTGAAATAAAATGTGGTATATATCCACATCACATTCAAGAAATTGATTTAAACACATATGCGATATAATAAGTATATAATATATGCAATAAGTATTCAGGAACAACTCCATTAATGGATGCTGAAAACAATTATACTTTTTTGCCTTATTTCAATTTGCCCAATTGGAAATCAAAATAAAACAAATGAAAGAGCTGAAATCTGAATGTGGAACACTTACCATTTGAAGAGGAACTTTTTAGAGGGCAACTCCACTGGGTATGAATAAGTATAAGCATTTATTTCATCAACCAACGAATCCAGTTTCAAGTCTTCCTCCGCAAAGGACTCTGCAATAAAGCTAATGTAATCCGTGAGCAAAAAATTTAGCTTATTGACTAGAAAATCAGAATAGAGAGTGGGGTGGCCAGTCGTACCAAAAGAAGGAAAGGCAATCGAGATTGAAGAAGAGAGACCGAAAAACAGCAACTCCCGCCTTGGAAACCCATTTAGAGAAGTGGGTTTTGAACCAGAAATACAACTAGGAATTATCATCTTATTTTTGAACTTGCTTCTTTTCTCGCTTATCAAAACTGCTGTGTTATTGCTCCTGCAATTACAGCAAAAAAGCACAACTTCATGTAACGGAAAACCAATCCATATAAGCATATACTTGCAGACATATCCACAATCATAGACATACAGCATAGTACCTAAAGAAAGGAGACAGGAGAAGACACTGAGGACAGTGAAGAACCACTGCCATGGTTATGCTTGTACTCGCCTAATCCACAGTTCGGTTTTCTTTATACTGTCGTTAGAAGAAAAATACCGCAATGAAACTAACCGAGCCGCTTGATTTGGGTGGTCGGACTGTCAATGCAGTGTGGTCTGCGGTTATAATTTTGCCAAAAAACTTGACATGCGGTTCGATTTATGGTTCAAACACAATACTCAACCAAACCAACAAATACTAGGCACCATAATTGATATTCGTTTGTCTGGCTTCTTTTAAGGGGGGAATTTGAGCCATTAGCACATTTGAAAGTTCTCATTTAAGCGATAGCAAATTGTTTGAGCAATTAAGTGACTTTTTTCTCTCAATTTTTTAAAATTGTATTTTAAATTATAGAATAAATTCACCCTAAAATGAGATTTTCCTAACAATTTCACCATATACTCAAGTTTTTGACTAAATTGAAAAAATAAGCAATTCCCTAATGGCTAATATAATATTTTCACTCAAATTTGAACTTTGGATCACATTTCACTTTAAATTCAAAATAACAAATAAATTAAAATTTACAGACTATATGAATAGCACCTTAAAACAAAAACGTAAAGGTAGCCATCGAACGGACTTCCTCTCGTATAAACTTAGGAAATTGTGTCACGTCCCATCCCAATCCTCTTTGTTTTGGGAGACTCCTCTAGAACACCAAATAAGTCTTCTTCAATTCGATTCATGGGTTGTCATAATAGTGTAATGTTTGCATGCCTTGGAGCTAGCTTAAGGTGTTGAAATAATTTGAAGGATGATTAATGCCCAATAGAATTGTAATCCCAATGCCTACCAGACACTTACTTTCTTCAGGAGTGACTTCACTCTCAAATCTTTCAAGAAGAAAAGGGTTCATTGTCCTCCTCTTACAAGAATTGTCTACTCATCATTGAGTATGAAGATTAAGAGGGCTTTGACATCCTTAATCTGGAGTAACTCCATTAAGTGACCTAACTCCCAAGACCTTACTCCATAAGAGATGAGGCCTTGGATGATATCAAGCCTTGGAACACCTATAATCTTCACCCTGAGGCAATGATAAGGGCTTTCTACCAGTGCAATGTTAACTATCCCAAACTCCTTGCTATAAATTGTAAGCACCAGCTATTTATTTTTTCTAAGTGTTTTATTAGTCACAAATGACTTAACTTTTTGTGACCTTGCAAATATGTTGAACGCAATGCTCAAATAGGTCGGAGAATTACTGAAGTAAAAGCCTGCTGGACCTGATCAGCTAGTGATGGTAAAACAAATGAAAAAGATTCCTGCTAGCAGAGTATCGAGGTCTTCTGGTGGAGTTCCTTATACAACTGTCCTTATTAGGGGGCTTTCATTCCTAATCTTCTTATAGGGGGTAGCGCACCTGCCTCAAAGCAAAAGAAACAAGTTGATCCCCTATTGGAGACAAAGGGGAACAAGTCGCTCAAGATCCTCTCTCCAACAGATAGAAAAAGATTCACATCCTAAGAGGAGAATCGATGGGTTGGGATAGCTCTTCTCGAGCTAGCCGGGAGCAAGGACAAATCCACATATGTCAAACTATTTAGAAAAATTTGTGATTCTTGCCATAACTCAACTATCATTAACATATTATTTAATAAGTTAAAGATTGATTGAGGCAGAATATACTGTAAATTAATTCTAATTAACTTGTAATTCAATTAAGATACTATTAAGAATTAAAATGAAAAATATTTAAAAAAAATTAAAATAAAAAATTAAAATACGAAATGGCAAAAATTTGAACCAAATGAATGACGTGGCAACAAATTACCATCTGTCAATTTCCCTCTTCCCTCTAACTTTGCGTATATATGCTTCTACCATTTATTACTATTAATGCAGTTACTCCTTTTTTCTCTTCTTTCGCTCCCTTGATCTCAAACACCAAAACGTACCGTGAATTGAAATTTTAGGGTTTCATTTTTAGCTTCAAGAAATTTCCCGTTCGCCAACTTTCAATCAACATTTACAGGTACGTTACTTACCTGCAGATTTATCTTTGTTGTTATGTTGTTGAATTTTCGTTTATGCTTTGGTTAATGGCGGAAACAAATTGAAGATCGCCGATACAATGGATCTTTTGTAGTTGTAGTTTAATGATGATGAGCTCTCTGTTTTACGGTTAATCGCCGTTTTTAATCAGAAAATTCATTTTTTAAATTAATCGTGATTATTCTATTTGATTGTTTGATTTGGTTTAAATTGTTTATTCTCGTTGTTGATTCAAAAGGTTTGGAACTATCTTACTTTAATGGATAGCATAGATAACACAGAATATGCTTATATAAGATGGATCAAAATAAATATATTGAAGTTTGAATATAATTGGTGTTTTTTATCTTGTTATGTTAATTCTTTTTCAGAATCAAAGTGCAAGCTGTTTGTTCTCTTCTGAAGGTTTTATTTGCCTTTGTTTGAATTGGTATTGCTTTTGAATATTGGAAGTTATAAGAATTTCAATTTTTTTTGTAAATGTGATTTCTGGCTGTACAAAGGTTGATTAAGGTTCCATACAAGGTGTCTTTTATATCATATATTCAATCATTAGAATCACATGAGCAGGTGATTGCTTTGGACTGGAAAGTATGTATTATAAAGAAAGAGCTGTTTTGGTTAATGAGAAAAATTTACTGCTCTTAAAAGCAAGTTTAGGTTCATTGCCACTCCACATTGTACCCTCTCAAAAAGGATTTTAATAATTTCTTGCGATAGGTTCTAGTTTAACTTTCTCTTAAGTTAGGTTCTGGCCTAGTAAAGCAGCATTGTTAGTACTTTTGAAACTTCCTTGTGAAGTTGGGTTCCCATGTTTGCTGGATTGGATGGTATGTTTTCGCACCTATACAATCTCGTGCAAGTGCGCAAGGTCATGTTTTGCTAGTCTGTTTGTCCTGAGCACTTAATCTGGTTTCCCAAACAGCTTAGTGAAGCAGTTGAGATGGCTTGTTGGACAACTTATCATTATCCTTGAATCATATTATCAGATAAATTTCTTGCTCTGTTATTTCCATATGTTGCTAAAATTAAGCAACATTATGTCCCTATGCGGCCAAAATTGGGATCACTTAGCCTGTACAATAGTTTGTTTAATAGAAGGTAGTTGCAAATAGTGACTTTATCAATTTGTTTGTTTTGAGTCAAACAGTGATCCACTTTCAAAATAAAGCAATGAGGCCAGGAGGATCCACTTTGAATCCTTATGCAGCATCATACATACCGTTGTCTAGAAGAGAGGCAGCTGACAGAATTGAAGTTTCTGGAATGATTGCAAATGTATCTCATGGTGGCAATCAAACCGTCTGGTATGGACCTGCAGAGCATGCTACACAGAACAGGCAGCATGACCAAGCTTCTTCCATTCCGCAAGTATCTACACAGAGAACTGATTCTGTTCATGGTTTTTCTGGTTCATCATCACAAAATCCCAATGAAATAACAGATGGTGAACAACAAGATGTGGAATTGCAATATCTTCAGATGCATTTTCCTGGCATGTCGGATGAGTCCCTTAGTGATGTCTATATGATAAACAATGGCGACTTGGAAGCTACTATTGATATGCTGAAGGAACTTGAGGTATATTAAACATCTTCTTTTCTTTTGCCTTTTCCATGGGTGGTGTTTGGTTCTATGGGGGACCAAGGATAATTTTCATTTGGGGTCAAAACTAAATAAAAGTAAAAAATTGGATTTATTTGAAATTTTTGGTGGGTTCAAATAAAAAAGTCCTTATAAATTTTAAGGACCTACAAGAAAAAATTGGGGTCATTCGGCCCTGCATCTTTGTTGTAGGTCCGCCACATCTCTTATTTCAACTGCAAATGATGACATATGATAATGTATTCTATTACACCAAGTTGCAAAATTATTGGGTATCTTACATTACAACATTTACAATCTGTACTGTTCTGATTTTTAATTTGAAGAATTGCCCTAGTGAACTACCTTAAAACTTATGTGTGTGTCTTGAATAATTTCTCTTTTCCAGCCAGTCTTTCTTCTCATTCTCTTCCTCTTTATTGGAGTCATATATGTTCCTTGATTCTCACTGTCAATGTTTTTCATGTTCCTCTTTGCTCCTTCAGTACCTGTTCCAAAATAGGTAGTTGACTTGTAATATTTTATGCCATGTTCAGTATGATAGATTGCCTTTTTTTTTGTTTCAAAAAAAAAAAATTTCATTTGTCAAAAATCCGAGTTGTGTTGAAATGTCTAATATATAGTGTGCAAAAAAAAAAAAAAAAAAAAAAAAATAGAAAAAAAGAGATTTTCGATGGCAATTTTGTATTTTGAAAAGGAATGTTGATATGGTTTCTACTTTTTGTTTTTTTTTGTTTTGGCAAATGGTTTCTACATTTTGGATTTATGCTAATATTCTGTTTTCTGAATATGCAGTTTGACCCTTTTGAGTCTTCTGAAAATCTTCCAGACACTTTGGACATCGGGGATGTTTCTGACTCCGGATCTGTAAAGCTAAAGAATGTAGTAGGTGAAGCTAGTGCCTCATCTTCTGGTTCAACAGCTTCAGAGTCGATCACTGTTACCTGATTGACTGTGCATTGTTGAATTGTGTGTTTGGCTTCCTTGAAAAATTGTGGATAACAAGTATATAAAGTAGGAAATATTTCATTTTGAGGTGGGAAAGAGATGCATATACATGTGGGTGTATAGTTCTCAGGTGCTTGTTCCCAGTAATCCTTTTGTTTTTCTGGGTTCTGTTACGGGTCAAAAGCCCCTTTGAGCATGCTGGTTATAGTTTTCTAAAGTGGATGTGACATTTTTGTTTTGACATGGTATTTGCTATTATGGTATAGGGAAATGTTGATGTTAAAATGGTTTCGGAATATGTGTAAAAGCTTTAAATTTCAATACATCATGGTTGAATTGAAAGGTTTCAGTTTCTTGCTTAAATTGTATGCTTTTCATTTCATTTTGTTCCCTAATTTGCATTGATGATATTAAATTTAAGGTTTTCATTTTCATGTTGGAAAGTGTATTATTTGCGGAGCTTTTATCAGCTAATAACGTGATCTTGTACTCAAATTTTTTAATTTTATGTACTTAAAATTGTAGAACTAGTTTAAATTCCGTATAAAGCATTTAAAACATGAGTTTAACGAGGAACGCTAGAATAGTAGAATAAATCAGTACATTAAATTCTCTTCTTGCAAACGATTTCAAGGGAATACTCTCCAATATTAATTCCAGCCTCCAAAATTGGGTTAAAAGTCCCCAAAATATTGTAGGAATAAAATATACATATATATTAATGAAATTCTAAAAATGGCCTAATTCCTTGTGAAATTCGAATTAGTAAAGTTGGGTCTACAGTACCCATACAGTTGTAGAAAATCTCCGCTCAACTTTTCTCATATCCATGTATTGTGGCAGGTTTAGACATTTTGCCTCTTTTGCGCATAATTTATGTACCTGTATTTTGTACACATTGTTAATGTATTCACAAGGGTTTCAACAATTAACGCTCATAGAGTTGTATAAAATCTCAGCTCAACTTTTTTCATATCCACATATTGTGGCAGATTTGGAAATTTCTGCTCATTTACACATAATTTATGTACTTGTATTTTGTACGCATTGTTAATGTATTCACAACAGTCTCAACTATGGCTGCAAATAAGCCAAGTTGTTCGTGATTCGCTCAGTGCTTGGCTCGCTAAACGCTCGTTCGTTTCATTTGTCTCCTAAACGAGCTGAGCTCGAGCTCAATAATCGAATTCGTTTAATAAATAAATGAGTCAAGTTTGAACATGCTAGCAAACAAACAAGCTATTTCACAAGTTGTATCGTTCAGACGTAAACAAGCATGTTCTTTAGCATATATATATATATATATATATATATATATATATATATATATACACACACTGTTGGAATCCCACATCGGCTAAAAGTAAGGGACATAATAAGTTTATAAAGCTGGACAAACCTCACCTGTCAACTCGGGTTTTCAGGTGAGTTAGGCCCAGATTCTTAACATGGTATCAAAACCTGCCTTACCGATGCTGGGACGTTGGCCCGTAATGGGCAACCCGTAAATGGGCTTTGCACCCGTACTAGGTGACCTCTTGCAGAGTAACTGCCGATGTCACGCTCCAGATGAATCTGGGCGTGAGAGGGGTGTGTTGGAATCCCACATCGGCTAAAAGTAAGGGACATAATAAGTTTATAAAGCTGGACAAACCTCACCTGTCAACTCGGGTTTTCAGGTGAGTTAGGCCCAGATTCTTAACACACACACATGAAGTCTCATTAGACTGTTAGAACTCCATCGCTTTGTCAATTATATTGGACCTTTCAAACCCGTGCCGCATTAAAAAACGAAGAACTACCAATTATATTGAACCTTTTGAATCCATGCCATTAAAACACCAAGATTAATATATGGTGGACCATCGAGTCCAGTAGTCATTGTTTGCATCACTGACTACCACCAACAATTCATTTGGCAAAGAGGCCTCACTTCTTAGTCAGAAATTTAGAATAAAAACTCTCCTAAAATCAACTTATCTTGCCAGCCAATCTTATTTTCTGCAACTCACTCTTCTTTCTTTCAAATCTGCGCAAATTCACCTCACCACCGACCCAAGTACCTCACCTCATCATTTACCACTTACTGACTCTTCTCTTCTTTCTTTCAAATATGTGAAAACTCTTCAACTCTTCTATTGCTTCTTTATTTCCTCTCATTGACTTCTTTTCAAATCTGCAACTACGACTTTCTTCACTCTTACTGCTATCTTCATTGAAGAAGATTTGAGGGCTTTAAGATAAACCTTAGTGTGTTCTTATAAATTTTTAACAATCTCGTGAACCACTCAAGCTTGCTTATTTAACAAACGAGCCAAACTCGAAAATAAAATCAAGCTCGAAACTTAAACGAGCCGAGCTCAAGCAAAGTAGTCTTCACAAATATCCATTTAAAGTTGTTCCACATCAAGTTTGACGGGAACATTCTATTAGTGCTCTAATTTTTTTTTAATATATGAAGTCTGAGTTTCAATTTCAATTTGAAAAAACAATATTATGATTTTGATTTCTTCAAAATTAATGGAATGATTCCTTGCTTTCTTTCTCTTAGGGGAAGTTGAAATATATATGTTTAATATAACTGTTAGGGAACTATTTGGCATGGGGGTATTTTTGGATTATAAGAAATCTTATGGATCAAACAAATTTGTATTTCCAAAAATTTTAGAACCGAACCGAACCGAACCAAAGTTGGATGGTCGAGGCTGTTAGCGGTTCTAAACCGACCGATCTAATCTAAGGATGGATTTTTTGGGCAGGTCATCATTATTCGGCGCCGTTTGGTTGAAGGGAATATTAAAACCCTCTGTTCTTAATTCTTAATAATCTAGCAGACTGAGGAAACTGTGTCGTTGAGAAAACTCTGCTTCCTTCTTTCTTCTTCACCCGCAGCAAGTATGCTGCTTCTATTATCAGCTACTGAAATTACCTTCTTTCGTTCTCCCACTAACCAAACTGCTCCGTCTAAGCATCTAATCCATAGTTTATCTTCCAATGCTTTTTTGTTCAATCCCCCCTATTTGTTTCTCAATCCAAGTTCGCCAGAAATTTCGTTTCTTTATGAATTTTTACTCTTCTTTTGCTCTTAATAGACTGGGTATATATGAGGAAACTAATGGCCACACTCATAATTGTAATTACGAGGAATTGAAGCATAGAATGCAGGATTATGCTACCTCAGGCGACTTCAAGCAAGCTCTATACACTTTGAATTTCATGAAGAACATACCTGGAAAACCTACCGTGTATGAATTCAATAATTTATTGCATTGTTTTTTAAAGTCTAGAAAAGTCTCTGTCCAAGTGTTGATCGAATTTTATCTTAGTATGAAAAGGTTTGGGCCTTCTCCAAATGCTTTAACTTTTAATGTGCTGTGTAATGGTATGTTATCACTTGGGAAGCCAGAAAATGCAATCTTTATTATTGAAGAGATGTGTGGAAGTGGTTTTGTGCCATCTTTTGAAATTTTGTCAAAATTGATGAAGAAATTACTTAAATTGGAAAATTTAATTGGTTCCTTTTGCACCTTTGAGATCATGCGGAAAGTCGGGTATGTTCCTACTGAACATTCTGTTAATATGATGATTTGTATGCTAAGTAAAGCTGGGATGGTTCGTGAAGCTTACTCTGTATTTTCTGTTCTTTTTAATAAGGGTTATTTTTTTGGTGTACATACTTTTAATCCAATTTTATGGGCATTGTGTAAGTCTAATCAGAGTTATACTGCTTTAAATTTGTTTTACTCAATGAAGAAGAGAGGAGTTGTATACAATACGTGCTCATATACAGCTTTGGTTTATGGATTTTATAAAGAAGATTTTCGAGAAGAAGCTTTCAAGTGTTTTTGTGAAATGAAAGACAATGGCTGTGAACCCAATGTCGTAACATATACTGTAGTTATCAAGTTTCTTTGTGACAATGGGAGTGTTGATGAGGCATTGAGAATTCTGGGTGAGATGGAAAGAGGAGGATGCAATCCTGATTTGCTCACCTACAATGTAATTCTCCGTGAACTTTGTCATCAAGCTAGATTATCTGACATTTTTGAGCTTATTGATATTATGGAAGTTAAGGGATTTTCTCCTGACTCGTATACATATGCTGCATTTGCTGGAGGTCTGTTAAAAACTGGCAAAGTTGGATATGCTTATGATTTGTTGCTTGATGCAATTTCTAAAGGCTGTGGTATGGATGTTGTTGTGTATAATATATATCTTCATTGTTTATGTCGTCAGAGCAGATTGGGAGAGGCAATAACTATGCTGGGTAGCATGATAAAAGAAGGTTTTAAGCCGACCAATGTGTCATATAACATAATTTTGGGCGGTTTTTGTAGAGAAAATCGTCTTGAGGAGGCTTTGGATCTTTTAGACAATTTTGAGTGGGAAGCATTTGGCCCTGATGTAGTTTCTTTCAATACAATCTTATCTATGGCATGCAGAAATGGGAACTCTTTGATGATGCAGAAGATTTTGTATCGAATGAACTATGAAGGTGTTCAGCATGATGATGTCAGTTTGACTTGTCTTATCCAGTATTTCTGCCTATTTGGTGAACCTTCTGTGTGTTTAAAGCTGTTGGAGACCATAATGCATGGTGGCCTTAGCATAACTGTTCTTATTTTCAACATGTTGTTAGGTAAACTTTGCAAGAATGGATTAATAGGATCAGCACTTGAAATTTTTAAAAATTTTACAAACTCTGGATTTCAAAGACTGAAACCAGACAGGATCACATATGGATCCTTGATTATTGGCAGTTGTAGGGAAGGGAAGATATTAGATGCACTCAAGCTCAGGGCTGAAATGATAGAAAATGGGCTTTGTCCCAATATTGCTATCTATAATGCTATATTGAAGGCATTGATTCAGAAGAGTAGATTTGGGGATTTTGTCTCAATGTTGAGGCTCATGATGCTGGAAAAGTGTGATCCTGATGATGTGACTCTAGATATACTAAATCAAGCACACTCAAAAGGCTGGATAAAGAGTGAATCAAACGTTGTGAAAAGTTCTGGTGCTGGTGTTATGAAGTAATGGTAACAAAAAGTATATCAGCAGCAAAAACAAGATAATTGATGTTTAACGTTTGCTGAAGGAAGCTGGCATAAAGTTTCAAACTCTGATTCAGGTTTGAATAATACACTTTGAGTGTATCTGTTTACTCTAAACCAATGTTTGTGAAGTTCTATAATTAGTGTTGTTCAAAAGTATTATTTTCTGCATATCGGTATGAACAATGGTGGCTGTGCACCATTTTTTTCTTGGTCTATACATTGTTCTTGTTGTGAAAAGTATTTATATTTATCACGTTAAAGTCTCTTTGAGTGAGTCTGTAAGTGTTTCTACAGTTGCATACTTATATATAGCATATTAGTTAGATATTGTTATTGGTGACTACATCTAGTCCTTTTGTACGTGTTTAAGTTAGCTAGTTATGCTACATGGTTAAAGTGCTTTCTTTTATTCACTTACATTCCATCTATATGAATTTGAATTTCACTGGATTGGTATACAATGTGCTAGGTACTGCAGGACGACTGGGAGAAGAGGTGTAACCCTTCTCAAGGTGATTGAAAGCATACCCGATGTGAAGTGTGTTCTTTAGCTGTCAATCCTCTGCTCCTCTACCACATGGATCCTTGTAGCTGGTATATACTACAAATACTCTGCTGTCTGTTTCTATTAGATTATTAACTCCGTATTGACGTTAGAGTTTTATGAATTACTCATCTTTGTCGCGTGATTAAATATCTATCTAACCAGAATTTTTTTTAAATGAAATGCAAAATCATAATTATTTTGCCTTTCTCATGAATCCGCGCAAAATCTTACATTATCGTTTGCTGTTCTTGGGAGCAGTGGAGAAAGGTGCAGAGAAGAGGATTCTGAGGCTTTAGCTGGTTTCACTCTCATTGTTTACATGTAAATTATAACTTTTTCTTAATTTAATATTTTCATTCTATATGCTTTGAAATGCAACCGGGGAATTCCAAAATAGCAGTTTAATAGTTTTTATGGAATTACTTGCATATTCATTTTTTTATTTATATTTTATGTCTTGGATCTTTGGCTGTTTAGTTTGTTGACTTCAAATATTTTTGTGAGTACAGTTGCTACAGAGCATCTGTTTGGTTGTTGAGAAAATGCTGCAGCAGATTGATAAAATTGGAATATGTACATGGTGACCGGTCTAATGTCTTGTTGCCACTTGCATAATAATTTTAGTTCGTAAGATCCATCTTATATAGGTTATTCTGTTATTTCTTAGATATTGGCAACTGATTTTATATTTTTTTGCATTATAAACTGGGGAAACACAATTGATTTGGTCGATTTCTCTTGATTTCCTAATGCCATAGAAAGTTCATTGAGTAATACGAAGCTTTTGTTATTTTTTTACTCCATTGATGCTGATATTCTGAGAGTAAAACTTTGATTGCTGTCTTCAAGATTCGAGTCCCATTTAGGAATTTATTGTCTTAAACCAACTTTCTGGTTTCACTGAACTCTTACTGGGAGGAAAATGCATATGATTCTTTGTGAATTTTCTTGAGCATTTTGTTTTTTACTTTTTTCAGCATCTTTCTTCACCGTTTGCTTGCGATATTTATAGTTCTGTTGTTATATTTTTTTTCATCATATTACACATTCAATTGCAATAATGAGGACTGAGGATTCATTTTCTTATATTTTGTAAATGTGAATATGTTGCTGTCACCCCATCCTGAGCCCCATCCATATAAATATAATTGCTTATATTCTTGCTCCCAGGTTCAAGGTTGTTTGAGGAATGCTTCTAATGAACATACGATTAGACTGCAGCTTGTTCTATACCAGTAAGGGCACAAATTTCCCAAATTCTCTTTTGAGTTTTGAGTACAGTAAGCTATTCAGTGAGTCCTATCATAACCTCCGCTGTTTTTATACTTTGTGATTTACTGGTTAGTATCCTTGTGGTGGGAACGTTTGTCGCATTCTCACGTCTAATGCGGAGAGAAATCCCAAGGCAATTCTACTCTTGTAATGTTGGATGAATCATTGGTTAGTCTTCCTTCTTCCTTTCTCTTTTGCTTTCCTAAAATTAGTTTGATTAATATTTATTTGTTAAACATGGAGAATTTTAGGAGAAATGAGGGACTTTTAAATGCAAGATGAACTAAATGTTACCTCTCCTCTTTCTACTTGTGGGACTTGTAGTCTACAAGGATAGGCAAATACTGGACGATGGTACTTTGGTTAAAAAACTACTGGTCTATTGCAATAAAATCGTGCAATTAGGAATGTTGTAGTTGATAAATTGTTGGTTTGTAATGAAGTTCATCTTGACAATCTTTTGTCGAAAGAAAAAATATAGTTGATGAATGTTTAGTTTTAACATTCTGGACTTGTGCCATGGTTTGGCAATTTATGAGTGTTGTTCTGGTGGATAGGATAGGGTTTCTGTTGTTCGCTCCAGATGCGGATGGAGATGCATCAGCAGTATAATCGTCTGGTATCACCTGCAATGGTAGGTGACTTGCCTTCCTCAGCTACTCTTCAGCATCCTTATCAAGGTTGACAACAGGTTGTATTTTAGATAAAATCCTGTATTTTTATAACGTTAAATATATTTATATTCAGCACAATACATACTTTGCTTTGCGCACTTTCGATGGAAATCCTTTTATCTCTTTATAGTTTGCGAGAAACCTATTTGCTCCTTTAAAAAATAAGTACGTTTTGCTCCTCCATCACACATGGCCAAATAGCTTTGTTGTGTGTAATACACACGCGTTGATGTGGTAAGGAGTAGAAGCCTTTTTCGCACCCTGAACTTTGAGTAAAATTTCATTTTGCTCCATAAATTTTTGCAAAGCATCATTTTGCTCTTTAAACTTTTTAAAAATAGATACATTATGCTACATACAGTTTATTTATATAATTTTTAAAATAAAATGCAAAATATAATTTTAAATGTCATAATATTCTAATAACATAAGTTGTCCAATAAGAGAAAAAAAATACTTAAAGTTTATGAAACATTAAAAATGGTTTTACAACCAATATTTGATATATATATATATTTGACATTAATCCCACCCTAAAAATTTGTGAACAAATATAAGGTACATATAAGGATTGAAGAGAAGAAATAACTTTCAAAGTGATATTCTTTAGTTAATTATAAATATATACTTAATTTGGATATAAATTTGACATTAATATCCCACTCTTAAAATTGGTGAATGATGATACAACGGCTTAAGGGTCAACTCCAAGCGACTTAGGTCGTCAAGAACGCCTATGGTCATGAGCCTCCAGCGTTGTTCTGGTTAACTTAGGATCGAGCTTGTCCGAGCTCCGGGAAATCTGATCTGAGTTTTGCAGTCTTAGGACCCCCAGCATTTTCTTCAGCAGTGTTGTATCCGTGTATACGTTGAATAGTTGTCAGTTTATAAAAATTCAAGATAGCATAAACTAAACCAAGTCTAAGTTCTTTGACTTGGATTCATGGATTTGGCTCCGTTGAACTTGAATCAAAATCTATAGCAATAATAATCATGGAATAACCATATATGATGCTTCTCAACAATCAAAATTTGTTGTGAAGCCAAATTTGTTCCGGTCGAATCAATGCCACCAAGAGATGCATGCACTGGTTACCTCAACTACGACGATCAGTGGCCGAAGTAAAAATTAATAGAGAAAGAAACTCAGAAATCACGACTGCCGAAAAAAGCGAGCTCGTCCAGTCTTCCAGTCGATCGAGTTGCTGTCCTCGAAAACGGCTGCGATTTGAATATCCTTAGTCTTCCGGAGGCGATGAAGTATCGTAGAGGTGGGCGGTGAAAATGATGAAGAAAGTCAGTTTGGTGGAGGAGATCTTCGTCAGTGATGTTTGAAGATGAAGAGCGAGATGCAGGACAGGAGCACAAGTTTTTTGGGAAGGGGCAATTTTGGTATATAAAAAATTTTGGGTTAAATATATTTTATGCTATTTTTTCAAAGTGAAACGAAACTATAATATGTACCATTTCCTAAGTTTGCCCAAAAAATAAATGAAATATTTTTCTCTGGGTTCATTTGAACCCATGTATTTCCTTCGAAAGTTTTTTCTTATCTTCGATCCTTATATTTGTTCACTGATGTCTTAAGGCTCAAAATGAGAAATCCAAGACGAGCTGTGGTTTGGCCTTAGATGAAGAAAGTATGATCCTCCTTAGACGACCATGTAAATGGACACAGGAAACGCAGGGTGATCCTAGAGGCAAACATTTCGATGCTTAAGTCAGTATAAAAGAATAAGAGAGGATTAGTTTTTGGAATTTATTAGGGCATCTCCAACGGGGAGCTATTTTGGAGATTTTCAACTCTAATGGGTCTCTATTCCACATTTTCCAAGAAACCAAATTTAGAGATTCATAATTTGTTCTCCAAATTTGGAGATCCAAATCCGGATCTCCATTTTCCTGTTCATGATATTTTATTTTATTGTTTTTGCAGCTCTTTTTTTTTTAAGAATTAAATAAAATAATGAAAGTATGATTTTGGGTGAAAGGGATGAAGTGCATAATGCAGGATGGTGTTGCATTTTATAAGCAATTTTTTTTTTTGCAATAAATTAATGTTGATGAATTTTTTTAATGAAAAAAAAATAAAAATTTATATGTAAAAGAATTGTTTTTATTTAAATAAAAAATAAAAAATTTAAATGTACAATTTTTATTTTTATATGATAAAAATATTATTAAATAAAAATATTAATATGTGTATATAATGAATTTATTTTTATTTGTGATAAATAAGTAATTAAAATAATTTATAAGTGAATAAAAATAATGATATTTTATTATTTGAAGATTAGAATTTGAAGAATGGTTGGAGTTGAGATAAAATAGAGATAGTATCTTTTAAGAATATTCTATTTTGAGTCTCCATTTTAGAGAAATTTTTGACGAATGGTTAGAGATGGCCTTATGTTTGTTTGGTTACGGTAACTTTATAACCCATGCCGGTTTCTTTAGGGTAAATTTTATACACAATACCCAAACTTTGAGAGTTATTTCATTATAATATCTAAATTTTAATTTGTTTTAATAAAGTACCCAAACTTCAATTAATATTTCAATAAAGTATATATGGCCTTATCTCTTTTTATTTTTTTACTTGGTTACAATTGGGGGAGGGGAGAAGGGGCATATGGAGATTTGAACCTGGGCGCTTTGGCACCAGGTGATAGAGCGTTAACCGCTTGGGCCAATCTCATCCCCGTATATATGCCCTTATCGTGAGCAAGGTTTTGGAATAGTAACATGATATTTCTATTAATATCAGCTGGCCAACCAATCACAAACAATCATTCAACGACCATATACTATGGCTATTCTTCTTAGAAGAGTTGGATTTGGAGTAGGCGAATATTATGCTATTTTGGTAGAAGTGATATACTATCTTTAAAATACCTATTATTATTATTATTATTATTATTATTATAAATGTAAGTCCCTATAAAAAGATGCAATTCCCTATATTTTCAAAACTATATGATATTTACTAAAAACAAACTTCTAAAATATGTCATTTGCTTACATTACTCTTTTCTATATTAAAAAAAAAAAATTAAACGCGAAAATTTATTATTATATATAATATCTCATTTTTTATCAATTTTTTATATTTTTCTTTTTGGGTGTATTTTTCAATTCTTTACATTTTCATTTACAGTAAATTTTGTAATTATTTATTATTATTTCTTTATTAGTATTAATGAAAAAGTAAGTTTTTTAAAGGGTTAGTAATTATTTATTATTATTTCTGCCTTGATATTAGTAAATTTTTTAAAGGGTTAGTAATTATTTATTATTATTTCTGCCTTGATATTAGTGAAAAGTTAACTTTATTAGTATTGATGAAAAGTGAATGTAAAAAAATTAAAAAAAAAACGGAGGTAGTATTAAAATAAATTCGACTCCACTAATAATTTTTTTAACCTACGACCACATAGCCGTACTGTGTTTGTTCACCTTTTTGGAAAAATGGTTAATTCATAATTAATATATAGGACGAGTGATTATCTAGAAAAACATGCTGATACCTCCGTATTTTATGGTTCTTTACATTTCCCTTTTTGGGTGTATTTTATGGTTTTTTACATTTCCATTTATAGTAAGTTTTGTAATTGTTTAGTATTATTTTTTATTGGTATTGGTGAAAAAGTAAATTTTTAGAGGATTAGTAATTGTTTATTATTATTTTTGTCTTGGTATTGGTGAAAAACTGATTTGTGTTGGTATTGATGAAAAAGAAATGTAAAGAATCATAAAATACGGAGGTAGTATTTTTTTTTTTTTTCAGTGAAAAATTATTACGGTAAGAATGGGAGGGAATTATTATTACTATCCATAAAAAGCTTCAAAATTACATAACTGAGGAATGATATTAATCTCCCACCATACAACATTTTCAAAGAAAATCTCCCACCATACATACAATACAACGGTTAGAAAATAAACTAACAGAAAAAAGGAGAGAAAAAAAACAAACTTGCGAAAACTAAACCAAACAGTTATACCTTAACCTTAGACATTTGTCATTTCCCGTTATTTCAGGTTGCTAAAATCTGATATTTGTTAGCAATAGAAATAGAAAATAAATAAATATGAAACACAAGACAAGACAAGATCCTCTCTTTCTTCATTACATCATTAGATTTCAGTTTCTTTGTCTCCACAAAGAAACTCTTTTTTCAGAAGAAAGTTTGTTCTGTTCCCCCTTCCTCTTCTTCATCACATCAATTTCTTTTTCATTTTTTTTTAATTTCTGACG
The DNA here is from genome assembly GCA_949640765.1 of Croton laevigatus. Classification (NCBI taxonomy): domain Eukaryota; kingdom Viridiplantae; phylum Streptophyta; class Magnoliopsida; order Malpighiales; family Euphorbiaceae; genus Croton; species Croton laevigatus. The sequence continues at coordinate 19,788 of CATIWJ010372168.1, forward strand.
ATTATTGTTATTCAGATTGGAAGATAATTATTTTAAGGAAATTAATGTACAACATTTAATCAATTATATCTAGAAAAATGGGGGTTGATTATTATAATATATTGAAGGTGGAGAAAAATGCCACAGAAGACGATCTAAAGAAGTCATATAGGAAATTGGCAATGAAATGGCATCCTGACAAGAATCCCAACAACAAGAAAGAAGCTGAAGCCAAATTCAAACAAATCTCTGAAGCTTATGAGGCAAATTTCACTTTCCTTTAATGTTCTGATGAGTTTTTATATATAATTCAATTGAATAGTTTTCATTCACTTGTAAATTTCAGGTGTTGAGTGACCCTCAAAAGAGAGCAATTTATGACCAATATGGTGAAGAAGGATTAAAAGACATGCCATCCCCTGGAAGCAGTGGATTTCCATTTGGGAATGGGAGTGGAGGTGCATCTAGTGGTTTCAATCCAAGAAATGCAGAGGATATTTTCGCTGAATTCTTCGGTAGCAGTCCTTTTGGATTTGGATCATCAGGGCCGGGAAAGTCCACGAGATTCAATTCTGATGGTGGAATGTTCGGAGGATTTGGCGGAAGTGAAAACATTTTTCGTACATATAGCGAAGGAACTATGCCAAGGAAACCGCCTCCTGTCGAGAGTAAACTCCCTTGCAGTCTGGAGGAATTGTACACTGGATCGACGAGAAAAATGAAGATTTCAAGAACTGTTGTAGATGATCATGGGTATGTATGTTTATATGGCACTTCTTGACCTTTTCCTGAATGTGTATTTGTATGAAACAAGATATATAACAAATTCTCTATACAGGCGACCGGTGCAAGAAACGGAAATATTAAGCATTGATGTGAAGCCAGGATGGAAGAAAGGAACAAAGATAACATTCCCGGATAAAGGAAATGAACAGTTGAATCAGCTTCCAGCAGATCTTATGTTCGTGATCGACGAAAAGCCTCACAGTACTTTCAAGAGAGATGGAAATGATCTCATCATAAACCAAAGGATAACTCTAGCAGAAGCATTAGGAGGGACGACTGTAAATGTAACTACACTCGATGCCCGAAACCTATCCATTCCTGTACATGACATAGTTAGTCCTGGTTTCGAGCTGGTGGTTGCGAGGGAAGGTATGCCAATAGCCAAGGAGCCAGGGAATAGAGGCGATTTGCGGATAAAATTTGAAGTAAAGTTCCCAACAAGATTGACACCGGAGCAGCGAGCAGGACTTAAACGTGCATTGGGAGGTTGAAGAACACAAATTTTAATGGTTATATATGTATTTTAGTGTCTAGGTAAATGCTAGAATTTGGTTTCTTTAATGGCATCGGCAATCGTGAAGTAGAGCAAGTATAGAAGCCAAGAAACTATACATTGTAACTTATTTCATTATATTGATTTGGAGAGAAGGGGTTAATTATTCATGTTCAATATACTTTTATCTGTTTGTTAAATCATTCTTCCGCTATAAATTTTGTTTATTTTTCTCTGCTTGTTACTCCATTTTACATTTTCTTTTCGACAATCATTACACACGCACCCTAAGGGGGTAATATTTTGCTGCACTAAAAGCGCTCTGAACTCGGTATTCTGCTTCTTTGCTCTTATGCCTCACCACCTAACCCACCCCCACTCCCTTGTTACTCCATTTTACATACCTTACATAGACTTGCAAAACAAAATGCATTGGCCAATTGGCCTAATAATAATATAATTAAGATCAAAACATTTTCCCTCTTTCTTACAAAACTTGAGATAACATTACAGCTTTTGAGGCTCCCAGAAAATGTTTTGAAAATGGCACTTCGAATTTGGTGATCACATGTTATTCTTTTAGAATATTTTACTCTTTTTTTTTCTAAAAAATATTTCAATCTAACTCAATTGTTTCAATAATTTTTCAATTAGGATATTATTTCTGTATTTATGTTTTTTCAATTAAGTCCTTATATATATATTATTATCCAATTCAATTGTATCAATAATTTTATTGTCTTTAATTTGCTAGTTAGTTGATAAATATTTTTTAATCAAACATAAACATAATTAATAGTAATAATATGCAATAATATTTATTTATAATATATTTTATTTAAAAATACAATTTATAAAATATTTTAATAGTGAACGAAAATGTAAAATAGATAAAAGTATATGGGGTGAATACATAAAATAGATTTCTATAGTGAAATAAATAAATATGGTTAAAGTCAACAAAAAAAATTTTAGTGTTAAAAATGTTCTATGAGGTGAAGTGATTGTATCCATTTGATGCCAAAACTGGTATAAAATGTTGGAGATAGACAGACTATACATAAACTGAAAAATAAATTGTGATAATTTTTTTTTTTTAACAAATTAAAAATGTGACCATATATTATTACAAGAAGCAAAGTTTTAATACTATCTCAAAATTTACCCCGAGCATCATTAATGTAAAAGTGAGTTGCTCCAATTTGATCGCACATAAAATACAAATAGAAGGATTTCTTAAAAATTCCTTTTTAGTGTTAAGGATTTTGTATCAATTTGAAGCCAAAAAATGGTATAAAAGGTTGGAGATAGGCTGTCCACAAACTCAAAAATAAAGAATGGTAATTTTTTTTTTTAACAAATAAAAAAAATGACCATATATTATTATTGGGTAATTTTCATCTAAAGTACTTGAATTTTGAAAATTCTTTCACAAAGGTACCTAAACTTTAATTTCTTACACTAAAATAGCTGACCTTTGAAAGAATTTGTAAAGAAATCATTTTTACCCATTTCTAGGAAAAATGCCGATAATTTACTGACGTGACAACTACTTGGACCAATTCGAAATTTGTCATCATCTTCCTTCTCAAACCAAGAAGGATCAAAATGGAAAAAAAAAAAATTGGTCTTCGAGTTATCAAGACCTCCATCATGCCATAGTTGTTTCTTAGGGATAAACCTAGCCAAAAGATAAAATTGACTAGTCTTCGAGTTATCAAGACCTCCATCATGCTTTTCTCACCTTGTGCAATACGTAGCTGCATAGAAAAATTCCAATTCGCAAATCGTACACTGACAATTGCGAAGCTTTCCAAATTGTAATACCCAATTGGTAAAACGTCTCAATGCAAACCTCCAAAATGCAAAGCACCTGCCCTAACCTCTAATCGCAGAACCCGAATCGTAAATACCAGTTCCAAATAGCAAAACTTCTGCTTCTAGTTGCAAACCATGCTCTTGGACCCGACATCACCTATGTTCCATTAGTAATAAAGCTCAACATTGATTTTGGATTAACCAAAGAAATTGCTTTTGGATTAACAGAAGAAATTAATGAATATTTCAAATCAAGAGCTACTAAATCGTTGTTCATGAAGGAATCAAAGAGATTAGGTGGTGTTGAGGTCGGATGGAAGGAAGAATATCTGGTATTGATGGTGATGGTGATGGTGATGGCCATGGCGATAAGGTTAGATGGGTAGAAGAAAATTGGAGAAGAAGAATGGGAGAAGATCAGTGGAATCTATTTTGGACTTCAAATAAGTGTTGTAGCCAAAACAAAGAGATACCCATGTTGTGGTAGTTGACTACTCGGAACTGGTCAAATTGGAGAGATGGAATTGGACTTCGACTAGATTTATAGCGTGTCGAAGCTGATGGAACAGCGGCAGCAGTTGCACTGCTGGGTCTGGATTTTCGACGATGGATGAAGGAGATTTTGGCTGGCGGATGGTCGGGCAAGGTTAGGTGGACATGTTCGTGGAACGTGGTCAAAATGGAAATCATGGTTGGAGTGCGGTTTTGGTCGAAGATAATGGAGCTTCAGAAGGTGTTTTGGTGGCTATGGGCTTATGAATGTGATGGTGAAGAGGAAGGGAAAGGGTGATTTGGAAGGGAAGTGGTAAGCGGATGGAAATTATGTTTATGGATTTATGAAAAAGTCCCTCAAAATGTTAAAAAAATTTAAATATGTCCAATTTGGATTAAAGAGGAAAGAGAGAAAAATAATATGTGTGTATTTGTAAAATTGAATCTACCATGTCATCAAAGCAACTGGCTGGAACCTAGAAATAGGTAAAAACGCTTTCTTTACAAATTCTTTCAAAGTTCAGCTATTTTAATGTAAAAAATTAAAATTTAGATCTTTGTGAAAAAATCTCTCAAAGTTAATGTATTATGGATGAAAATTACCCATTAATAATTTAATATTATTCCACGAGGTAAGTTCGGATAACATGGCAAAATTTGCCCCTAACCCACCAACTGCACAACAATTTCGGATCTCTAAAGAAAGTATTACATCACAATCAATCATTATTCTTTTCCTTTCTTCCATTCAAATGTGATCGGAATTCCAAAGCAAATCTAGAAGGCAGACATCGCCAACAGGACATATCGCACTTGTCAAAATGACTCCTCTTCACGATAAAAAAAAAAAGCAAAAGCTAAAATTTACTCTTTTTCTTTTCTCCAAGAAAAAGCAGGATAGTCCTCTGGTGGCGATTGCTGATAGGTCCATTGAGTTTGTTTTCAACTCAAAACAGGGAAAGCACTTAAAGACAAAAGGAGAAAATTTGGCAAAAGTAAAAAGTACCGCACTAATTCTTACACAGGAGGCAACGAAGGCAACGAAGGCAACTCAGCTAATAGAGTATTTGCATTCTAGTCTATAGGTCTAAAGTTCGGATTCTACTCTCCTCTCTATAAGAATTAAGATATCTATGTTTAAAAAATAATAATAATTCTTACACCAGAAAAAATCATTTTTTTTCAAGTAATCATAAAAACAGGAGAGCTGTACAAAATGTCAATTTGGTGATTATGTATACACACGTGAGATTTTACTCTTTCCCTACTATGAAGATCAAAATATGGTGCTCGCCAATCCATTGCCTACCCCATCCTCGGTATTTCGCTGGCCGGAATTTGAACTAGATAGTGAACCCATTATGCTTTCTCCAACCTCACTCTTGCAAAGAGGACACGATGCATTGAGTTTCAGCCACTTATCCACACATTCCTTGTGAAAAAAATGAGCACACGGTAGTTCTCTTAATTCATCATTGTTCACATATTTTGCCAAACAAATACAGCAAACCTGTTGATAATCACCGTATCATCAGTACAATCAACTGGAAGATGTGTTTTGGATTCGCATGGAAATGCATATGATGTGAGGAAGCTCTTACCGCATCTTCTGCTGAGATTATACGCTCCTTTTCTGTTCCTGCAGCTACAATTCCACCATCTCCAGCCCCAGAGTTGCTTTCTCTATCACCGTTATTTCTATTCTTATTTAACTTAAACTTGTACGTCGGCAATGCATCGATTGATTCTGGTGTAGCTCCTCTGGTCTGCCCAAGATCTTCTCTAATTCCAAGCAGAGAAATTATACACGGCAGGCAACAGCAGATTGTTGCACACAGTATGAAGGGCATAGCATATCCAATGCAACTAAATGTAAGAAACACTATACATAACCTGCAATGCAAAAATGGGGATGAGCTCTTTTAAATACAAGTTAAAAAGTCAGAACTGAAAATGTAACCAATCAGCACCTGTACATGTTTGGAGCCTCATTAGCAGCAGAATGGCCCCCAAAAATCCAAACATTGCCAACTACAAACCAAACTGCGAAAAAGCAATCCAATGCCATTTTGAAATACTCAACCAGAGTTTTCAGTCTGCAAGCAGCAAGAGTTCATTTTATCAATATTTTTTAGGGAAAAAAAAATGCTATTTATCATACTAAAAAGATTTCTGCATGACAATTAACAAATTTTTTTTTTTTTTTTTCATTGGATTAAACTGCAAAGAACATTGTATACCATAAACAAGTTCACATCATCTACAACTACAGTTCTCCAAAAAAAAAATGGCAGCACTAATCAAGAGTTATATTATCAACCCAAAAAGAGCGTTATTCTCCTGCCTTCATATGCAGTGATGCTCAATACCACGGGCAATATCAGAAACAAGAAAGAAATCGGGCGGTCGTGAATCACCTGATACGTACCACAAAGAACTATGACAAGCCCTGATGTTACCTATTCCGGGCAACAAACCTATAGTGTAAAGCCAAGCCTGTAGTAGAGACTAGAAGAACAGTGGGGATGCAACCCTATTGAGTCGACCAATATCCCCCTTACGCATCAATAAAAGTGACTCCACAAAGTGACACCACTAAGGATACTTGATAGTTGAAGACTGAATATCAGCAACTGAGGGGAACAAAAATAGGAGATGATGAACAGTGGGTTGGAGAATGACATAATGACCTTAAGCGATACATAAGCCATGACCAAACCAAATTTTTGACACAACATTTTCCATCAAATGAATTGCATAGTGTAAGTAATCACCTGATCCGTACCACAAAGAACTATGACAAGCCCTGATGTTACCTATTCCGGACAACAAACCTATGATGTAAAGCCAAGCCCGTAGTAGAAACTAGAAGAACAGGGGGGATGCAACCCTACTGAGTCGACCAATATCCCCCTTACGCATCAATAAAAGTGACTCCACAAAGTGACACCACTAAGGATACTTGATAGTTGAAGACCGAATATCAGCAACTGATGGGAACAAAAATAGGAGAGGATGAACAGTGGGTTGCAGGATGACATAATGACCTTAAGCGATACATAATCCATTACCAAACCAAATTTTTGACACTACATATTCCATCAAAGGAATTGCATAGCACAATTCTTTCTTCCGATTAAACAAGATAATATACCTAAGAACAAAAGTAAAAAAAAGCAACCATAATTCACACCTTGCATTTACAGCTCCAGCACTTTGTCCACCTCTAGGAGATGCAGCAGCTCCTCGGCGCTCATCTGCTTCAGCATTCCTGCTGACAGAAACAGAATAGGGCCCTGCTGGGACACTAATATGTGTAGAACCTTGACGAGTTTGAGCTGACTCTTGCTCCATTACCTGATTACGATGACGGAAACGCCAATAAAGAAGTGGAAGGGTTGCAACACATCCAGATGCATAACCAACAATCCATGCAAATAATGGTGCTCGAGGATGTTCATCCCTTGACAAGGACAAAACAATAACAGATGCAACAATCTGGCTAATAGTGAGAACCAGTTCAATAGAAATCCATAAACCCGAGTTCAATGGACTCCTACGTCTACGAGCTTCCCCTCTCCTTATTGATGATGAGTTTCGAGAGTTTGATCCATTTGTTGAAGGGTGAGTAGCAGGTGTTCTCACACTGGTTGAAGGCCTATCTTCACGTGAAGAGGCTTCCAAACCACTAGCAATTCTATCACTAGACGTTGATGGACAGACATTATTATTCCTAGGCATGTCAATAATGTGTTCACTACTGTTAAGATTTTCAGATCGCTCCATTAATAACGGGTAGGTATCAGTTAGACTTTCTGTATTTCTCTGTATTGACGAAACATCCATCTAATTTCACCAAAACAATTGGAAATTTCCAAAGCATAGAACCTCGGAATGAGACTACCCTTTGATATAACTTGATAGCACAAAAACTGGTGAGTGCACCGTGTCAAACCAGCAGCTCAAACTACTCGGCGCAACAAGCAATGGATAGTTTAACAATCTTGATTCTGTTTAACACAGAAGAAAGAAAAATGTTACGGCATAAAATTTATATCCATTCATGCATTACTGTGGTAAAAAGAAAACCAGGAATTCTTTATTCAAGCATAAGAACATGCTAGAGTTTCTTACTTCCCCTGGTCCATCTGAAACTAAAATATTACTAACAATCAAATACTCCTCTAGATGGAAATGACAAGGAAATTGCCAAAAAAAAAAAAGGGAAGACTATCTATAAAATTGGGAAGAGGACAAAACATATATATTCTACCATATGTCAGGTCCATAAATGAATTAACCCTAAAATTTAAACACTAACAAGATTTTAAACAATAAAACAATAAATCCTTTTGAAAATGATAAATAATTGCCTTCAAATTTAAGTCCCCTCTTCTTTTTCCCTCAATTTCCACAAAACCAAACAGATTAACATTAACCACTGTTCACTTTAGAAAACAATTTTCAACAGAACTAACAGAAGCAAAACTTACTAAATCAAAAAACACAAACTAAACTCAATTAAGAAGAAACGAACATAAAGATAACAGAAAAACAGGTCTTGAATGATCCCAAAAACTGAAAACCCTAAAATTTAAGAAACGTTGACTACATCTCAAGAACTGATGAGGAAAAAAAAAAGCTAAAGAACTCATCGGGTAAGAGACAAAGAGAGGATGGTACCGGATTGAATTGCAGAGGAATAGGATGGAGTAGAGGAAGAAAGAGTATGTAAAACGGCGTCGGAGAGTAGATTTATCCTTGGTTTCGTCTTTTTCCTTTATAAAGGGGAGGAGGATAAAGAGTCAGCTTTCAACCTCCATTGCTTCGCTGCGTGGTCTGCGAATATATATATACCTCTTCATTTTTTTTAATTTCGAAATCTTGGTTTTGTACTCTAATCGAACCAACGATCAATTGCCTTTCGCTCAGTTCACCGAACAAAATTCCGTAGGGACAGATTTTAACCTCGTCGTGCCTTGTACTCTTGTTTTTAATTTGTTCTTTTTTTTTTTGCCAAGCGTTTGAAATTTGTTCTTTACTACCGTTTGTTCAACCGAATAAATATCGAAACTAATTTCATTCATTAATTGGAAACTTATAAAATTATCCAAACATATTTTTTTTGGTCCGTCAAGTATTTTATTTTTAGGAAAATTTATAAAAAAATTCCACATATTATAGTGAAATAAACAAAAATCTTCATGGTTATCAGATATTATATAAAAACCTCCCTGTATTATTTTTCGTTGACATTTTCCTCCCTCTGGCTATTTTTTTCCGTTAAAATAACTGTTAAATGACCAAAATGTAATTTAACGGGTCGTTTTGAAAAACTGAAAAAATAAGAGAGTGATTGCAAATTTTTCAATCTTCTTCCTCCCCAAACCAGAATCAGGAAAAGAGAGAAAGTAGAGAGAGAAAATGGGGAAACCAGCCGCTGAGCCACCATTGGCCGTCGACAGGCCAAACGCGCCCCACCGCGACGAAGGGCATCCACCGGCGAGTCAGGGAAGGTAAGCATTGCAGCAAGATTCCCTCGAAGGTAGCCGGAATCGGGGAGAATAGATTTGGTGGAATCATAGCTCCACTATTCACCATCAACTTCAGATCGATTTTCTGGCGGCTACAGCAATCCGATGAGAGAAAGGAGGGCATCGGTCGACTCCACTCACTGAGAGCTTTCGATTGATGTAAGTCTTGCCACCTGGAAACACCGTTTCCGGTGACCGACAAACAACGACTGCTGAAAGCTTCCGATGTAGATCTCGGCCACTCCGGTGATCGGACGGTGGATTTGAGGACTGATCTGGAATCCTCTCAACGCGAGCTTTCCGATGATGTATGCCTTATTGCCGATATATAGCCGGATCGGAAAACGTGTTCAACAACCGAAAACTTTCGATGGCTTTTCTGACGTCCTCCAGCCATAGTCCGGCCAGTTTGAAGGTAGATTCTCAATCTTTATTCCATAAGCTTCACTTTGATGTTGAGTTTAAGTTCATTAGTCGCCGGATTTGAAAGTTGTATTTTCCGGTGACCGATAGAATGATTATTGTGATTTTTCGGTAAATTTGTGTTTTGTCCGCTGAGTTTGATTGCATATTGGGCTCCTTGCAGCGATACGAAGCTATTGATGTGCTCAAAATTGAAATCCGGTAACGTTTGCATTTTTCGGTTATTTCCTGGCAATCGACGATGACAGGAACATTCTGCCGCCGGTGACACCGTTTGGGGAGGAAGAAGATAGGGAAAATTTACAATCAATCCCTTATTTTTTTCAGTTTTTCAAAAGTACCCGTTAAATTATATTTTGGTCCTTGAACTGTTATTTTAACAGAAAAAAATAGCCAGAGGGAGGAAAATGTCAACGAAAAAATAATGCAAGGAAGTTTTTGTATAATATCTGATAATCAGGGAGGTTTTTATTTATTTCACTATAATATGGGGAGTTTTTTGTAAATTTTCCTTATTTTTATATTTTGATTTTATTAGATTAAAATGATAACATATTTTCCATTGATGCTTTAACTAATTATCTAATTTATCTTATTAAATCTATATGTTACTAGTATTATTTTTTCCATAAAAATTTATAGGATTTTTTACAGTTGGAAATCCAAATTTTGTTTCTGTCAACAAACAATATATAGATTTAGTAAGGTTAATTACAATAATACATAGATGTATGGAAGGTCTTTATGGCATTACTGGAACAGATAGGGAGTCAAAGAGAAGCCATGAAGAGAGTAGCAAAGGCAATTAAGAATGAAAATATTTTCAAGTGAACCAATCTAAGACATGATACAATTTTGTTCAAAGCTGGCAAAGACTAATAGGCATACAAAAAGTGCAATAGCAGAGGAAATGAAGCAAAGACAGGAACGTGGAGATGAAGAAAGAACACATAGTTATGTCTATCAATGGAAGCCACCATAGGAATGGACTATTAAGATAAATGTCGACACAGCCATCTATTCAAGGAATAAGAAAGGTAGCATTTCAACCTTAGCATCAAAGGACTGGCACAGACATAGCCACGTAAGGGCCACTAGGGGCGTTAGGCCCCATGGAGTTTTAGGAGAAAATGAGAAATTAGAACGTCTGAGGCTTTACCGGAGTCGCAGCAGCGGTAGCCGGAAGAAGAAGAAAGAAAGAAAGAAGAAAAAAGAAAAGATGCGTTTAGGTTAGTATGAAATACATCGTTTCATTAATATTTTTTTTAACTAAATCAAAACGACGTGGTTTTAATTAAACCCCAAAAAAAACATCAGAACAACGGCAACAACTAAAAAGAAACAAATGGGGGGAAGAAGGAACGAAGATTGTATTTTTGCCCAGCTTCCATTCTTGCAGGCCGCCACTACTGTTATTGTTACCGACGTCGCTGCTGCTTTACTGCCGAAAAAGTGGGCACCTTCCTTACTCGACTGGCTACATCTCAGAGTCACAGCAGTGACAGCCGAAAGAATAAAAAGAAAGAAAGAAAGAAGAAGAAGAAGAAAATATGCATTTAGGTTAGTATGAAACACGCAATTTCACTAAACTTATTTTTTTTTACTAAATCAAAATGACGTTGTTTTGATTAAACCAAAAATAAAATAAAATAAAATAACATTAGACAGCAGCTGCAACTAAGAAGAGGAAGATAGGGGAAGAAGGAAGGAAGACTGCGTTTTTGCCCAGCTTCCATTCTTGCAGGCCACTGCTGCTGTTGCAGCCGCCGCTACTGTTGCTCTACTGCCGAAAAAATGGGCCCCTTCCCTGCTCAACTAGCTACATCCATAGGCGGACGTAGGTAGGTGCACTTGGTAGCACGTACTACCGGTGGTTTTGGGAAAAAATTTAAAAAGTTTCAAAAAAAAAATTTAAAACATCAACATTTGAACTTTAGAAAGCAAACAAAAACTAATGCAGCTTGTACGAAAGAGTAAAAGGGAAAGAAAGACACTTTGTTAACAAAAAAAAAAAAGGGAAAGACACTCAGTTGGGTTTCAGAGATTCTCCTCCAATTGTTCAAAAAATCTAGTGGGCCAAGAGCAAGATATGTTGATTTTAGCCATAAAGACAAGAAGTGGTGGTTGGAAGACATTGAAGCTTGAGGTTCCCATTTGTTTTTCTAGGTAATTAAAATTGATTTGGAAGACACATTCTTATTCGTCAAATATTATTCTCGAAAATGTTGAAAATGTCACGGAAATAGAGACAAACTCACATCCTAGAACCCGACCTCTTGTTAATGAAGGAAGATTAACTAAAATTGATTTCATAAATCTTCCTCAAGACCCCGAAAAAAGGAGGAAGATGACTGAATTTCATATGGATGATAGAGATATTGTTAGGAGAGAATATTGTTCAAGAAAGCTTTGTCAGCCTAAAAATTGTGTATTTCCTTTTATACCTTATGGGCAAAAAAATCGTTGATTTAATTCAAAATGGTTTGAAAAGTATAGAGGTTGACTTGAATACAGTGTTGAAAAGGATGCAACTTTTTGTTTTGCTTGTTACTTATTCAAGGAAGGCCATGAAAGGGAAAGATGCTTTTGTAAGTGATGGTTTTACTAATTGGAGCAAACCAATTGCGCTTGAATTGCATATTGGTGCAAATATGAGTGTTCATCAAAAAGCTATGGGAAAGCTTGATGATTTCAAAAACCAAAAGTTTTCAATTGAGTATAGCTTTAATAACCAAGATGATGAAACTAAAAGTAAGTATCAGAAGAGATTTGAAGCTTCTATCAAGTGTTTGAAGTGGCTTACACTTTAAGGGTTGCCAACTCATAGTCATGGTGAAAAACAATCTTCAATTCGTAGGGGTAATTTTATTGAACTTTTGAAATTTTATAAAAAGGGGAGAGATATTGAATCTCATATTTTAGGAAGTGCTCTTGGAAATTATCAAACTGTAGCTCCTTTAATTCAGAAGGATATCATTAATGCTTGTGTAAAAGAGACCACTAAAGTAATTATCTAAGAAATTGGTAATGATTGTTTTGTCATTCTTGCTGATGAGTCTGCAGATATATATGAAAATGAATAGTTAGCTGTTTATTTACGTTATATGAGTAAAAACTGTGCAATAATGGAGTGTTTTCTGGGTATTATACATGTTCCTGATACTACTTCTGTTACTCTTAAAAATGCAATTGAATTCTTACTAATGGAGCACTCCCTAACTCTTTCTAGATATCGTGGCCAAGGTTATGATGGTGCTAGTAACATACGGAGTTCAATTGGCGGTCTTAAAACTTTAATCATGAATGAGTGTTCTATTGCTTATTATGTGCATTATTTTGCTCATCAACTTTAATTGATACTAGTTGTTGTAGCACAAAAAAATGATGATTGCCGTTGATTTTTTGATGAGGTGATTCCACTTTTGTTGAATTTTGTTGGAGGTTTACCTAAGCAGAAAGAAATTATTCGACAAAAGCAAAAAGCTCGCGTTATTGAGGCTTTATCAATAGGTGAACTTGAGTAAAAAAGTGGTACGAATCAAGAGCTTAGTTTGGTTAGGCTAGGTGACACTTGTTAGGGATCTCACTTTAGAACAATTAAGAATACTCTTAGTTCGTTTCGTCCAATCCTTGAGTCCTTTGATGCCGTTGCAAAATCCCATGAGCTTGACAAGATTAAAGCATGTTCAATCATAGGCTTGTTAATGTCATTTGATTTTTTTTTTGGCACATTTGATGGGTTTTATATTTGGAATTACACATGCATTGAATTTGGTATTACAAAAGAAGGATTAAGATATTGTGAATGCAATGACATTGGTTGATGTTGCTATAATAGATTTATAGAATTTACGAGATGATGGATGGGAAACTCATTTGAATACTATTACTTCATTCTTAGTTGATTATGACATTGATGTTCCAAACATGGAGGACTTATATGTTAGTCCTAGGAGCAGGAGGCGTTTGGTTCGTGGTAATGCCCCTCGAGTGACAAATCTTCATCATTTTTCGAATGGATGCTTTCTTAAGTGTAATTGATTTGCAGTTACAAAAAATTAAAAATCAATTTAGTGAAAAAAGTAACGATTGACTTATTTGTATGTCTTGCTTTAGTCCTTCTAATCGATTTTCTTCATTTGATATAACAAAGCTGGTTCATCTTGCTAAGTTTTATCCGAATGAATTTCCAAATGGAGATTTGATGTTCTTTAATGAATCACTTCAAAGTTTTGTTGGTGATTTGAGGAATGATGAGAGATTTTTTAATTTGAAGAATCTTAATGAGCTTTCCATGAAACTTGTTGAGACGGGAAAGCATATAACTCATTCGAAAGTCTACTTGCTTTTAAAGTTGGTGTTACTTCTCCCTATGGCGACAACAAGTGTAGAAATAGTATTTTCTGGCATGAATAACATAAAAAGTAGAGTTCACAATAATATGGGAGATCAATTATTGAATGATAATTTAGTTGGTTTTATAGAGAATGATTTACTTTTAAATGTAAGCCTTGATTCAATTGTAAAACAGTTCCAAATATGAGGACTCGGTGAGAGCAATTGTAACTTTTTAAGTACCTTTAACTTATTATTCTATTTTATTTGACTTTTGGAATACAATAGTTTATAGCCTTTATGAATGTTTCGATATTTTTTGAAAATTATCTTGGATATTATATATGTTGATATGTTGGTGCTATGGGTGATTTAGAATTCTGGATCCACCATTGGCTACATCCCTGAGGACAGGTAATGTTTTAGAAGGCAAAATAGATACCTTTTTGCGATAATCCGAAAATGGTTGAATGCTTAGCTGTGTTACAAGCTAGAAAAGAGATGAGAGATAAAGAACACATGAAGTGATTATTGAAAGTGACTCTCAAGTGGTTATCAATAAGATTAATAGCGTTACATAATCCTCCCTATTGATTGGAGATTGGTTACGAGAGATGAAGGAAGCAAAAGAATTGTTCGCATACCTAAAGTTTAGATACTTGCCCAGCGCACACATTGGCAAGGTGGGGTTTAAGTGATGGTTTCTGTAATAGTATAGCTTTCTAAACTTTGTGTATTCTAGGCAATTTAGGCCTCTCATTCCATTCCATTAACGAATGAATATATATCTCTATCTTTGGTTTGAAAAAAAAAAAAAAGGATAATAGAACCTGGAGGTGCATGTTTGAAATCTGTAACTAAACTTTTTACGTAAAGTATTTTTACCCAGTGCTCCACTTTAAGTTTCCCAAAAATATGAAAAGATTGCTTTGTTTCATCACTATAATTTAGCCAATATTATGATTTAATCACTCAATTTTTATTAAAAAAATATAGTGATGAAATCATAATTTTGACCAAAATGTAGTGACTAAATTGTAAGAAATTTTGCGTCTTTTCTTATTGACGTAACGGGTCTTTTCTTATTGACGCAACGGAGAAAAATTCTAACTTAGCGACATTTTCGATACTAAACTGCAGTGACTTTGGAGCAAGTTTATAAAAATCAGGTGATTAATTCGTAATATTGGCTAAAATATAATGACCAAATGGTAATTTACCTTTATGTGATAAGGTCCTTCTTTCTCTGTTTCGGCATCCATGGTCAAAACCCACAAACATTTCAAAACCTTGTACAGAGAGAAATGGCATATAATCTCTGTTCTTCTTCATATTCTTTCTACCAATCTTTGTGCAACTCTATTCTTGACCCAAACCACAGAAATCTAAGCTCTTCTTTTAGACTAATCTCTTTGCCACTTCAATCTAGACCATCTCTTAAAATCGGTACTCATGTCTCTCTACAAGACCCAATTACAGAAGAAGCCTCAAAAGATGCGAATGCCAGAAGAGGAACTTCATCTTCGAAACCCTACGTTTGGGTTAATCCAGAGAGTCCAAGAGCTCCACAGCTTAAGAAAAGGTCATATGATGCTAGGTATGCCTCGCTTGTTAAAATAGCCGAGTCCTTAGATTCAAGTGACCCAAATGATGAAGTTGTGTCTAATATAGTAAAGGGTAGTTTATGTGATAAAATATTTGAGCAAGATGCTGTTGTTATAATCAATAACATGTCTAACTCAAAAACTGCATTGCTTGCTCTTAGATATTTTAGAGAAAGACTCAATTTTGCTAAAGAGGTGATTCCATATAATGTGACTATGAAGGTTTTTAGAAAGTGTAGAGATTTGGATGGAGCAGAGAAACTGTTTGATGAAATGATTGAGAGAGGTGTTCAGCCTGATAATGTTACGTTTTCTACTATACTTAGTTGTGCTCGGATGTCTAATTTGCCTGACAAGGCTGTGGAGTGGTTTGAGAAGATGCCAAGTTTTGGGCTTAACCCTGACGATGTTACTTATTCTGCTATGATTGATGCATATGGTAGGGCTGGTAATGTTGAAATGGCTTTGAGCTTGTATGACCGTGCTAGAACAGAGAAATGGCGAATCGATGCAGTGACTTTCTCAACTTTGATTAAAATGTATGGGATGTCTGGAAATTTTGATGGATGTTTAAATGTTTATGAAGAAATGAAGGCTGTTGGTGCTAAGCCTAACTTGGTCATATATAACACTTTATTAGATGCCATGGGAAGAGCTAAGAGGCCTTGGCAGGCGAAGAAACTATACAAGGATATGATTGATGATGGCTTTAAACCAACTTTTGTGACCTATGCAGCTCTTTTGCGTGCTTATGGCAGAGCTAGATATGGACAGGATGCACTTAGTGTATATCGAGAAATGAAGGAAAAGAATATGGTTTTATCTACAAAGCTGTACAATACCGTATTGTCCATGTGTGCTGACCTTGGCTTTGTAGATGAAGCAATTGAGATATTTCAAGACTTGAAGCGCTTTGGTACAGATCCTGATGCTTGGACTTTCTCATCATTAATAACCATATTTTCATGTAGTGGGCAAGTGTACGAGGCAGAGAGCACGTTGAATGAGATGTTGGAATCTGGATTTAAGCCCAATATATTTATTTTGACTTCGCTAATCCAATTGTATGGGAAAGCGGAACGGGTTGATGATGTTGTGAGGACATTTAACCAGCTCTTAGAATTGAACATTAACCCAGATGAGCGGTTCTGTGGGTGCCTTCTGAGCGTGATGACTCAAACACCAAAGGAAGAACTCCATAAGCTCGCTGATTGTGTAGAGACAGCTAATGCAAAGCTTGGTTTTGTGGTAAAACTTCTGGTAGATACAACAGAAACTGAGGCAAATTTTAAAAAAGAAGCTGCTGAATTTTTTAACTCCATCAGTCCTGATGTAAGGAAGGCATACTGCAATTGCTTAATTGACCTTTGTGTCAACCTTGATATGTTGGAGAGAGCATGTGAATTGCTTGACCTGGGGCTAACACTTGAAATTTATACGGACTTACAGTCTAGGGCATTGACTCAGTGGTCTCTGAATTTGAAGACTCTCTCTTTAGGGGCAGCTCTCACAGCTTTACATGTTTGGATGAATGACTTGTTGAGGGCTGTAGAATCTGGAGAGGAGCTTCCACCAGTGCTTGGGATCAATACTGGCCATGGAAAACACAAATATTCAGAGAAAGGTTTGGTCGGTGTGTTTGAATCACATTTGAAGGAACTGAATGCTCCCTTCCATGAGGCTTCTGATAGGGTTGGTTGGTTCTTAACTACAAAAGTTGCAATGGAGACTTGGTTAGAATCTAGAAAGTCCACTACAGTTGTTGCATAATAGAAGGTATTTTCTTCCAGAATTTGCATTTTTGTACGTTAGCATTTTTGTGCTATTTATTGCAGTTTTCCTCTGTTGATAGTCTGTCTCTATCAGCAGAGAACTTTTGAACTGTTAGAGAAAGTCTATTTAAATATTGAAGGGTTATAGAGGTGAGGAAATTAATTAATTTTATACATAATCTTATTGATTTCTGAGCAGCCATTGTTTGTGTTGAGCACTCAGTAATCTGAAAAACTCCCTCATTACTAATATTTGCATTTCAATGTTACAGGTCTGACATGAAATGAGCAAAGATAAATGCTTGTTAGTCTTACTTTGCTAAGATGATTTTTGTTCTCATAAATATATATAGCTTTTGACTAAATATATTTATGTTTTTTTTTTGCCCTTTTAGTGCATGGAAAACACATACTTTGATCTTTTTATAAAAAATAATAGAAGTTGTCAAACACTAAGCTAAAAGTAGAGGAGCTTTATTATCTTTGTTGAACCTAAATTGACCCATCAAGAAACCAGAAAGTGAAGATTAAGATTGTGTTGACTAGGCAGCAGCTGCAGTTTTTGACTTCAAGTCTAGGAGTTTTAAGGAAGAGAATCAAATATGGCAGCCATCCTAGCTACAATTGCTTATCTATATCACTTAATTCAGTTATGTTTGGAATAGATTTGCAGAGTGAATAGTTAGAGGAAGCTGGTGATTTTTCTGTTATGTTTTATTTTTAAAATCTCTATGCGTTGCGTCCTCTGTTTTTACTTTTTAGCAGCTTTTCATTGCTAAAGTGTGGCTGTAATCCTGTACTAGTTCTAGTGCTTCCTGTACATTTTGAATTTGAAATTGTCTCAAATATGCAACTAAACTTGCTAAAAATATTTCTTTTTTTTTTTCTGGGTCATAATTGGAATGGCCATTCTCAATTTCATTTCTATTGCTAGTGTATTCATTTACACAAAAAATCAGGTCAAGAACTCTCATTGCATCAAACCCAAACTTTATTACAACTATATACCAGTCCTACTATACGTACACTGATTCACCAATACGAAGAATCCAATCAAAACGTTCTTCACGATACCTTCATTAAACTTCCAATCAAAGTTATCTTATTCTTGCTGATGCAGCTTCCTTTTCTCTGGCTGCTGCCAATTCCCTCTTGGCTTTCTTTGACTCTACTTCCATAGCTTTTGTTAGAGCATCAACCTTCCTTACAAGCATCTGAAATTGATTTTTACCTTATTCAGTCAATATCAGAAGAAATGCACAAAGAAAGGAAAAAGAGTTTCTCTACTTTACCTGAATTTCTTCATCTTTAGAATTCATGTTACTCTCTTTAGTTTCACAACACTTCCTCAGATTTATATCCTCTTTTTGAAGTCTATCATACAAAAACCCTGAAACAACGTCCTCGCCTTCCAAATTACAAAACTCCTCCATTTCTATTATATCGTTGTTCTTGCACATTTCGACTTTCACATCAGTGTTTTGTTTAAATTCTGCATTTTCCTTTGCTCTGCTACCGCTAGATGCCCATAAACCATTTCTCAATTTGATTTCACCTGAGCTGTTTTTCTTTTTAAAGCTTTTGGCTTTTTTCAGCTCATTAGCCTTATCCTTTTGTATAGTTGAATATTGTAACTGTGAACTAGATCTTTTCCTCAATCCCCTGTTACTAGTTAGAAATGCTAGTATATTGCTGGATTTTGTGGATTTAGGGGATCCAGGAGATGCATCAGAATTAACAGAAAATCTTGATGCATGCTTTAAGCCTTCTTCCAATGTCTTTAGCCTTAGCTTGAACTTATCCTGAAATAATTTCTTAACTTTAAGAAAACATATGCAAAGTAAAAATACTGCAAGAGAAATTGAAACTTGCCTTGAGTTGTGCTTCTGCCTTGGCCGATCTTTCTAGTACAGCTAGTTTATCTCTTAGTCTTTGCATTTCTGCCTGCATATGCAGCAAAATTTTTATAAGCAACAATAAAATCAGAAATAGTTATTTCTGTTATTTGGAAGAAATTCAAACCTGAAAGAGTCTTCTCTCTTCTAGATATTGCTTGACAGGCATCACCTTGTCATTTTCATCCTTCCATACATTGGCTACAACAGGCGCTACCCGGTTTGCGTTAACTTTGGCTCTGGCTAGCGCTCTCTCTAGAATCCTTTTCTCTTCCTGTAAATCATATTCAAGTTTAGAATGTAGAAGAGCTGCTTCTTCTTCTGACACCAATCACCATGAAAACTTACATTTATCTTCGAAGCTTGTTGCTTATGGTCCTGAATAGTATTCGCTGCTGCCCCACCTGCTAGAATGGCCTCTTCAAGCTCATGAATGGTTTGGCTAAGCTTTTCCACCTCCAGAACCTTCTGGCGATTCATTTTCTCTAGAATTTTGTTCTCTTCCTGGAGTTGATAAACATAAAAAATTAGCTTATTTACTGCCTCCTCATTTGTATGTAAAATTAACCCAGCAAGTTAAGAAATCAAATCATACATGGCAAATTTCTCTCTGTTTCTTCAGCTCATAGTTTTGGTTCTGAACCTCTTCAACGATCAAAGCCCCTTACACAGCACTTTTCAGGATTCTCTCAGCTTCAAGCAAAGCTGCCTCTTTCGCCTTTGTGAGCCGTTCCATTGCCTTCTTATCCTCCTGTAATGCTGCAATCTGAAAATTGCTTTCATTTTAGTTGTATCTTCAAATTTAGGCAAAATAAATAAAATTTCACCATACCTGATTTTTGTAGATTTTAATCTCAGCTTCAAGAGGAGCAAGGAATGTGTCAAGAGGAAGAGAATCATTTTCCTTTTGATTTGCATAAACCCTTCTAAGAGTTGCTTCGGCTGCATATTGAGCAGCCAAGGCATCTTTCTTTTCATTTATGAGTTTCTTGATTTCAAGATTCTATAAAAATGAACCAAATTCAAACAATTTTAGTCTATTGGAAAGCTGAGCGCGTAGCCGAGCCATTGTTAAGTGGGTGTTTGACATTGCTCAAAAGCTATTTTCAAGCATTTTTTAACTTAAAAGTCAATTAATTACTTTTTTTTTTCACTTATAGGCTGTTTCTATAAAAGTAGCAAAATGTTATTTTTTTATAAGTGCTTTTTTAAAAGCAAAAAAGAGAAAAGCACAATCCCAAACACCCTAGAAGTACAAGTAACACTAACCTTGTGGCGTACAACATTTTCAGTAGATGCTAGTTTTTCATCCAATTTGGTAACTTCACTTGTGAGCTGATGAAGAAAAAAGGCAATTCATTCTCAATAAAACTGAACCAACAATATAAGCTAATTTAGAGTACCTCTTCTATAGCCTTATCCTTTGAAACTTGTGTTGTTCTGAAAGCTTTGATTTCTGCCTGAGCAGCTCCCAACTCCCTCTCTTTCTCTGAATCAATCAAACACTAACCCTTTTAAATGGCAACAAATTGCAAAAGATAAACGTTTATAGATTGGAAAATTCACAATCTGTCGAATTCAAATAACTGACTATTCTTGTGGAAGTGGGAGTAATCTAGCGGTAAACACTCCACAACTGACACCATTGGTCCCCAGAAATGTGAACTGTTCTATAACAAAACAGACACCAAATTCTTCTTGTAAATGAAGGAATAAATGATAAAAACCTTTGAGAAGATTGTGAAGACGATTGAGGTCCATGACAAGAGGGTGAGGTTGAGAAAAGGAGAGTTCTTCTTCTACCTGTTCCTCAAAATCAAAACCCACCATTTTTAATATCTTGCTTCAAACAAATTAATCACAATGATGAAAGAGAGAGACATTGCTCAATTTATAGCTAAGTGAGGAATTTGCCAGTTGGGCAGAAAAATCTTAAACCCACCTTTCTTTTCCTTTTTTTTAAGCTGGTGGCTTTTCCTTCATCCTTCTATTTCATTTTGACAGTTACAGTTCGATTTCCTTAACTATATGATATATAGCTAACAAACGTTATCTCCATGTTTAAATCTTGGATATTTATTTTCTTCCTTTGCCCTTTTCAATTTAGTATGTTTTTTTTTTTTTTTTTTTGTGTCGGGGAAGGATTGATCCTAAAATATATGCTCGTATTGCATATGCATTCACATTAGATTAAGCTTTGGTGTGTGATGTTAATTTTTTTTCGCCTCAAATTAATCTTCCCATGACTTTTTGAGATTATCAACTATTATTAAAAAGCACTAGGCTACGTTCCATGAGGCACTTATATTTTCAAAGTTGATTGTGCCTTTGACTTGGGTGACCACCCCAATTAAAATGAAAGTAGATTGCTCCGGCGATCTCATTGAATGACCTTGATCATGGGAAAGGGCGACCTCTCCCTAACTTTGGTCATTGGGCGACCTCTCCATGCCTTGTTACGATTACTAGCCCTCTTGGGAGGTCACTTTCATAGTGGGGGGCTCACAACCACCTTATGAGACTAAATTATAAAGGATGAATTTTAAAAATGCCTCTCAATTTAGTTGTAATTTTCAAACTACTCAGAAATGATATTTTTATGCAAATCCAATTCAACAATAAACTATAAAAGAAAAAGAAAGTTAGTACATCTTACAAAATGGAAAACATGAATATCTCTAGTAAATTCAAAACAATAGATCCCATCATTGTTTGATCAAGTAACGTATTTTTGAAATCCAATAAAAAATATTTAAATTTATAAAAATAGATGACTTTACTTTGTGAAGAAATAAGATGAGTGACTTCCTCAAGAAAAGAAAATAAAAGGATGGGTTGTGGTGAAGAAAGCGGTATGCATTACTTTAATTGGACATCATGATATTTTTTCAAGCTTTATTGCCTTTATATCCATTCAGATTAGCCTAAAAAATACATATCAGTTATTTTTGTCCTATTTTTCTTAAAAGCACACAAAAATTAATTAATATTTATGTTTCTACTGCCAATTAATATTAGTTGCGGTCATTCAAATATATATATATATATATAATCAATTCATTTAAATATCCAGTGATGATTAATTTTGTATAGTGATAGTTAAATAGTATCTATTTATTGTCCAGCCAAAAACAAAAATCTATTCATTGGATACCTTGTGATCATAAATAGCTAATTAAATATCTGTTCATCATATATCTAATTATCTGGTGACTGAAAAAATGGAGGATTGAGTCTGATTGCTTCATATTGTGTTGCTTTTGTTGCTAGGGCCTCATTGGAAGGTGAAGCAAGGGCTATGTCTCCTCTAAATCGACCGCCAGAATCAGTGAGGAAATCCGACTTCAAGGAAAGGATGAAACCATTCGGTATCGATGAACAGGAGAGGAGTCACAATGGTGGCTAGTGAAGAATGACATACTGGTTTCTCATGCTTGGACTCATCGACAGAGGCAGAGTTGATGGTTTTGAAATCAAAGCGGAGTTGTGGTAGCTGTGGCTCAATTATGGTTTGCGACTAGATGGATGAGGGAGCCAGGGAGTGATTAACAGCGATAGTGGTCGACAATTGGTGGTGAATGAATGGACATAAATTTGAATTTACTATTCTTGAATTGAAAGTGAAAGAAATTAAAGGTAAGAAGAGAGAGTTGATTCTCTTTTGAAAGAAACTAAAAATAAGAAGAGGGATGTTTTGGAGGGCTCAGCTCGGCACCTCCCCTAATTTTTTTCAAAATTTTTAAACTTATATATATATACTTCTCAAATATTATCAGATTAGAGTGAGACGGTTATAATGCAAACCGTTTGCTCTATTTGATGGCCATTTGAGAAATTGGTGAAAATTATACTTTGGCCTCGAAACCTACGAAGAAGATGCAGTGGGTCCAAAAGGCAATTTTCATTTTGGTCGATGTAAGTGCCACATTAGCACTGACCTGTTGGGAAGGGCAATCACTGGTCAAAGGTACCACAGTGTTACATTTTTGTAAGTTAGGGCGTATGACAACATTATAGAAAATACCACAACATTATAACACATAAAGTTGGGATATAACCGATGAAAATAGGCCATTTGCTCTTAGAGACATTAGTTTAATAAAATCAAAATATAGAGATAAAAAAATTTATTTTTAAAACTATAGGGATAAAACAGTATATATCCACAAGGTTTTGTTTTGCATAATTGTATTACTCTTGTAATTAGTTCTTTGAATTTCCTTGTTTAAGAGCTTTTTTCTATATATATATATTTTTGGATAATTTAAACATATAACAAAAATGGATTTTTCAATTTAAGAAATAGAAAAAAAAAAAGCAAAAAAGATATTTAGCACAAATTAAACTAGAAAAAAAAAATATATCTATAATACTTTATATGCATACTCACCAGATAAAAAAATATTAAAAAAATTTCTATTTAAAAATATTATAAAAAAAGAAATTGTACAAAATTAATAAAAATAAGTGAATATAAATTTATAATGTTAGACTACAAAATTACTGCAAATAAGAGAATATAAATTTATATTTCTTAATTTCTATATATTCCTTAAAAATATAAATTACATGTGTCACTAATCTACTGTGTTAAGTCTAATTCTACTCGTATCGAATCGGCCAATAAGAGTTAAAGTACTGCCCATAGGTAATTTCTCTATACCTCAACCTCTTATTCTTTTATTTCGGAGTAGGAGGTGAAAGTGCAAACTGTAATACCAAACAGTGGTGGGTTTAAAGTGCTGAGATATTAGATTTTAAATTATGAGCAAGAGCTTATAGTGTTGAGATATTTTTTTTTAATATAGATATTCCTATCTTTAGCCTATATTAAAAAAATTTGGAGAAAGAGATTGGAATAAACCTCGAATCTAGACCTCAGTCCTAAAAAAAAAAAAGTGTCGTATCACTTAACTACCTTTTTGGCTTGTGTTGAGATTAGGGCTAGCCGCTCAGCTCTTTAAATGCCCGTTCGAGCTTGATTTTTGAGCTCGTTTATTAAACGAGCAGAGCTAGACCTCGATTTTCGAGCTCGTTTACAACTTTAGGTTATAAATGAACTGAGCTCGAGCTTAATTTCCGAGCTCGTTTATTAAACGAGCTAAGCTCGAGCATGCCAATACTCGGCTCCGCTCGTTTACAGCTCTAGTTGAGATATCCATGTGTATTTGAAATTGATGATTATAATTTATAATAGTACATGTACGTGTGGGGGAAAACGGTGGCTTGTTTTTTTAACCGCAGGGGGGAAAACAGCAGCTTAACAAAATGAAGTGTAATAATTGTACTTGAATGTCTTGATGCTGACACGTTCAAATTTACGTGTCCACCCTCCCAAAATCACAATTCAGTTTTTAATGCTATGAATCTCCGAAAAAAGACACTGAAATGATGTCGTTTAAGCAATTTGTGGTTTACAGTCGGAGAATATTTTTTTTATTTATTTAATTCTCACTCACGCTGCTTAGATTGGACGGAATCCTATGGTCCAAATCACACTGGTCCTGACCGTACACCACTTACCATTCTAAAATTAAAATTAAACCCCGAAATGAAAACAGGTTTCAAATTTGCTTTTGAAATTTTTCCTTTTGAAGTTCCAAAGTACCTACATTTTCCGAGAAAATGCCCGTAGTTTTCTCATAAACCGAGAAAACAACAAACTTAAAAATTAATAAATAATAACCCATTTTCATTTTTTAAGCAATTTTCTTCTAATTTCATTTTGAGGGAAATAGAACATTAACATCATCGATCATCATCAGAAAGAAACAGCCTTAACTTCTTCATTTTCTGCTTAGATCTTTTCTTACTCCAAACCTTTTCCCTCTCAGAAAATGAAATAAATTGAGATATAATCGAAAGTGAGTTGGAGTTTCTGGTTTTGATTTATTGGTGGGTTTTCAAAGTTTCGGTTAAAGATTTGATATTTCACCAAAATGTGCTTCAAGGTGCAATCTTTATCTTCTTCTTCTTCTTCCAACGACTCTCAAATTTTTGGATCTAAACACATTTTCTCAATCTCCTTCAGATCCATCTTCAAAACCTAAAAGGATTTCCATAAATACTCAATTTGTTTCTAATTTTAGCCTTCAGTAGCCATGATTTGACGTCCTTATTCTGGTTTAATTCATTCGGGGGGAAATTTTAACAAGGGAGAAGAAAAGTTCTATCTTTCCGCCATGTTGAGGCAAATCTTGAGTAAACTCCCCAGAAAATCATCTAAGCCTGAGTCGCCTGAGTTAACTCGAACGGATTCGCCTTCCACTCAACGGTCCAACAGTTCAAGCAATGTCCCTGGGGCCAGAACCAATGGGCCAAAGCGTACATCGTCTGCGGTGTTTCCAGCAAGCGTGGTGGCTGGGATTGAACCTTTGGTGCCATTCAAGGATGTGCCCAGTGGAGAAAGAATGAACCTTTTTGTAAGTAAAGTAAGCCTCTGCTGTGTAACCTTTGATTTCACTGATCCAACTAAGAACACTCTGGAAAAGGATGTGAAGAGACAAACTTTACTTGAGCTTGTAGACTTCGTGGGTTCGGGGTCCATGAAGTTTAGCGAGCCTGCCATATTAGCAATGTGTAGAATGTCAGCTGTCAATTTATTTAGGGTTTTCCCGCCGAATTATCGGTCTAATTCAATCAATGTGAGTGAAAATGAGGATAGTGATGAGCCAATGTTTGATCCTGCTTGGCCACATTTGCAAATTGTGTATGATTTGTTGCTTAGATTTATAACTTCCACTTGCTTAGATGCTAAAGTAGCCAAGAAGTACATAGACCATTCATTTATATTGAGATTGCTTGACTTGTTTGATTCTGAGGATCCAAGGGAGAGAGATTGTTTGAAAACTATATTGCATAGGGTTTATGGAAAGTTTATGGTGCATAGACCTTTTGTTCGAAAGGCTATCAGCAACATCTTCTACAGGTATGTGTTTGAGACCGAGAAGCATAATGGGATTGCTGAGTTATTGGAGATATTTGGCAGCATAATTAGTGGGTTTGCGTTGCCGTTGAAAGAGGAGCATAAGATATTCTTGTGGAGGGTGTTGATACCTCTGCATAAGCCAAAGTCTGTGGGGATTTACTTTCAACAGTTGTCTTATTGTGTAACTCAGTTTATTGAGAAGGAGCCTAAGTTGGCTAGTGTAGTGATAAAGGGAATATTGAAATATTGGCCGATTACTAATAGCCAGAAGGAGGTAATGTTTCTTGGGGAGTTGGAAGAGGTTTTGGAAGGTATTAACATGGTGGAATTTCAGAAAGTCATGATACCGTTGTTCTGGCGAATCGGATGTTGCATCAACAATTTTCACTTTCAGGTACTTATTTATATGCCTTCATTCAATCTTTAGTACCTACGTTTGGAATTTGGTGTAATGTCTTCTTATCTTATTCATCTACACTAGTTTACTTACCATAATTTCATTCTTCCATTTAGTGATATAAAGTAACAACACTATTTGTACATTACTGTGGACTAATTAGGAGCTGCGTAAAATACTTCATTATTTTGACCCTTCTTAGTGACGCATAATCTGCCCAATATGTGCATAGGCTTTTTGTTAATTGTTAGTATTCAATTAGTCCTTTTCAATACACTTCTATTTTTTTGAGAAAGTATTAGAGATTTTCATTACGAAGAAATCAGCACATCAAGTAAACTAGGAGGTGGTATATGGAACCATTCTCCCAAACCTGCATTGGAATGAGACCCAACAGCTAATGTATGGGCAGCAACATTGACAAGTCCTTTTCGGTCTACTTGAAATGGCTATGATGAGATTCAGAAACTCTTTTTTTTTTTTTATTGCTATGTCTAAAGGTAGACAAGACTTGAATATCTTACAGACAAGGTGCATTAGCAAATTGTACACAGTGAGCCTCTTAAATGGCAGAAAAGCAAATCTCTTTATATGAAACACCAAATTTATGGAAAAAAATGTAAAAATATTGCCATGAGGCTAGGTGATTATTTTTTCACTGGACGATTTGTTTCTTAAGCTTCTTTGTTGTGTGGCACCATGCCTGGGCTGTTGTAGTGCCATAGTTTAGTTTCATTTGCCACTTGCTGAGAATGCATGTATTTGCCCCCAAAATTGTAGTCTGTTTTAAGAAGAGAATAAGTTTATCTTTCATCACTTGTTTGACTTTGTAGGTGGCTGAAAGAGCCCTTTTCTTATGGAACAATGACCAAATTGTGAACCTGATTGCACACAACCGGCATGTGATTTTGCCGATTATATTTCCAGCATTAGAGAAAAATACTTTCAACCACTGGAACCAAGCAGTGCTGAATTTAACTCTGAATGTAAGAAAAATGTTCTCAGAGATGGATGAGGCACTCTTTCAGTCCTGTCTCAGTCAGTTTAAGGACGATGAACAGAAACTGAGTTTGTTGGAAGAGAAGCGGAAGGAAGCATGGCGACAATTGGAGATTGCAGCCAGTCTGAAGCCCATAACAGGGAATACTGCTGTTTTGGTGACTCCTTTAGCAACCTCCATTGCCTGCTAAGTGCTGCTCTTCCCCACCTTTTTTTTCGGTTTTTGTAATTCCTGCCTATGGTTGGTGGTGGTGAAAAAGGGGCATGCAAATTGATCCTGTTTGGTTATGTAGGTTTTTCCTTTTTTTGGCAGTTGTATGTTGTATTTTATGTTGCTGCTGTGTTGGTGTCAAGTGCCATGCAGTGGGTGATTATACATTTCTCTGTTAGCTAATTCACTAATCAATGTTGATCACCAAAAAAAAAAAGAAAGAAGTCCTCATCTCTGCATGCATCTTTAGGGCATCCACAATGATTGACGTTCTCAATCTTTGCATGCATCCTTAGAGCATCCACACAATGATTGACGTTCTCAATCTCTCCATGCATCTGAAGAGCATTTTCAATCTGTGGATCGCATCCCACTTATGAAAAAGTAATACCATATACGTTTAATTGAAATTGATAAAAAAAAAAAAAAAATTCTTTCTTCAACAATGAGTTCTAATTTTAATTTCATCTAGCATCTGTTGACACATTTAGCCATGTGCTCACCAACAATTCAATCTTGTCCAACTCCAATTGTCGATATTCTCTTTCCTTGAATTTCAATAACTTTGTCATTCAAGTTGATATTATCTACACTATTCGAATTAGATAATTAAAAAAAAAAATTGATGGTGACACATCATTGGGATAGCTAGATGATCAATACTATCCAATTGTGACACATCAGTGGGATAAATTTAATTAAAATGGTAAGATTCCGGTCTACCAAATCTAAATTGGATAGGAGATGTGGCCGAATTTTATAGAAATGGTAAGATTGCGGTCTACCAAACCTAAATTTTATAGAAGATGTGGCTAAATTTTATAAAAAATGGTAAGATTACAGTCTACCAAACCTAAATTGGATAGAAGACATGGACGAATTTTATGAAAATGGTAAAACTTGTATGGAATGGAAATTAATGAGCTTGTGAATTTTGAACAAGTGGAATTTGTAAATTAGAATTTTGTGGTAAGCTGAGATTTATTGATTCTGAATGTTGGTCATTTGTTGTACGAGAATTATTGAAAAATTTCACATAATTGAAGAGTGGAATGTTATACTGAATTGATTTGCATGTATGTTAAAGAAGTATGGATTGGGAAAAAAAAAAAATTAGTAGAATGAAAATAAGAGTAGAAAGAGTAAGACTTATCTTGAAAATAAAGATTACAAATAATGAAATGTATTTTAAAAAAAAAAAATTAATATTGTAGACTTCGTGAACCAGGATTTAATTAGAATTGGAATCCAAAAATTAAAAATCGAACCAAAATCGGAATCAGTTATATTGTTTTAGGAAAGATTCCTTATTTTGAACGAATCCATCAATCAAATTCAATACTCAAAAAAGTTCTTACTAAAAAAGCCTTGAAACCGGTCTCATACACCTCTACCTTTAACAATCCAATTTACAATGTGACCAACTAACATCTAAACATGGCCATGGTTCAGTTTGGTTAGGGACTGTGAACCGTTGGTACACAGTCTAAGCTTTCCTCACTTGAATCGAATCGTGGCATGGATGTTTTGGAACTGTTCTGCCGGTTCAACAGCTCGCCAGTTCATAATTTAAGATTTCGTTGAACCTGACCGGCCCTTATTAAATGGCTATAATACGGTTTGGCACCGTAGCGGCACGATTTCTGACGGTTTGACCCGGTGCCCAGCGACCTCCGCCTCGCCACTTTACTTGAAATACTTGGCAAGTCCCCACGTGGGTCCACTTTTGAACAAATGTTAACAGCAAAAGTACACGTGCAGACAATGAGGCATTACCAAAATTACATGCACGTGACGCAACTGCTTCAACGGCTGCCACGTTCTCTTCATGCACAGACTTCAATTCCCTCATCTCTCTATTAAGTCCTCTCCATAACACTTCTGCAAACCCAAAACCAACTCTCTTCATCAATTGAAAATGCCAGGACTCACCCTTGGAGACACTGTTCCAAACCTTCAAGTTGAAACCACCCACGGAACCTTCAAGCTCCATGACTTTATAGATACATGGACCATTCTTTTCTCGCACCCAGGTCACTCTCTCACACTCTATATATGAAACAGTTACTGTTCTTGCTTAAAAATATAACTAATGGTGATTTTTTGCATATATATGCAGGGGATTTCACGCCAGTTTGCACCACTGAACTTGGGAAGATGGCAGCTTATGCTCCAGAGTTTTCCAAGAGAGGAGTGAAGCTGCTGGGACTGTCCTGTGACGAAGTTTCGTCCCATGTTGAGTGGATTAATGTAATACTCGGAGATTAGAAATAGCGGTGTTGTACGGACGAGTCTCCGTTAATATTTTCGATAATAATAATAACAATTTATAATTTAAAAATTATAAAATAAAAATTAATAATAATAATAATAATAATAGTAATAATAAGTATAATTAAAAAAAAATTTATTAATTAAATAATAATATAAAATTAAGATAAGGATTAGGAAAAGTGGACAAATTAAATGAAGGAAGAAAATGTGATCTGAGATCACATAATCAGACAAGAAACAATTAAGAGAAAAAAAAAAACAAAAA